>JBBKCR010042174.1:0-11139 GCA_037577295.1 Ladigesia roloffi
CTAACTACAACAACAATCTTGACACAAGACAACACCTGTAAAGGAAGGTAAAAACATGGTTAGGAAGGTAAGGAGGGCGTTTTTTTTGTGTGTGTGTATGAAGGAGAAATAGGGGATGGTTAGTCGCCAAGGTGCTCCTTGAAGAGGTGGGTCTTTAGCCAACGTTTGAAAACAGCAATGTGTTTGCTATAAGACATTGGCATATATGTAAATTGATTGTTTAAATTGTTACACTTACTTCAAACCACATTCAATCCTGTTAGACTTGCTTACATGGCTTCTAATGTGTGTCACATAAACAGGCTTTGAGTTACTATTACTAAAGCTTGTTGGCCCAGTGGAAGACATACTTGAAATTGCTCAAGTAAAGTCTTATGCTGACTCCACACTCATTGAGAGTCCACACACATTGAGAATTCATGGATGGGTACCTGAGCATGTTTCTGCTCCCATCATAATGAGTTACTGATGGACACTGGAGGCCAACCAAGCTCGCTAAATTTAGCAATCTACATAGTGGTACCACAATGTTCCTTATATCTTCGTGCTTAACATGTAGTTTTAATGGGCTTAAATGGAAACCGCAGCTAAGGCTCCTTGAAGGGGAAGCTCAATTTCTTGCATTTTTCAGGAGCTGTGTTGGAGGAATGCAGTACACAGATGTCAGAGAGGGGGCGAAGTTGCTTGTGGAGGTCAGCACCGGGCAGGAGTAAGGGGCAGGTGGGGGTGTAAGAGAGACAGAGACGATGGGCTTTTATGAGAAAGAGCTCTTTTTAAGTTCTGTTGAGGGCCCCTGCTGACCAGGCCAGCTGTTACGATTGCTGGGAGAGTTTGTGGATTCTGAGCAATGTGTTTCTCAAACGCATATGCATGGGGTCCACATCTGTGGGAGAGAAATCAAGGAAGAGGGAATGTATGTGTGGGAATGTGTTTGTCCATGTGAATGCACATGTCCAGTAGCACCAGTTGTCACTCATATAAAAGATAGTTTGTACAGAGAAGCTACTGAATGACAACCTTACACTTTGAGTCTTGGCTGCTCTTACTGAAATGTAAAGGCTTTCACAGGGTTTAAATATAAAGGCAGACCACAAGCAAACGATCCATATGTGGTAGATAAGAGATCTAGACTATGGCAACAGAGAGTCTTTTTTCCCCCGCGGTTTTCTTCACCGATCATGAGTGTGCATGTTGCTTGACATAATTAATGGCTGAAAATTGAACATCCTATCTAGCGAAAACATTTTAGTTATTTAATTACACTGAAATTAGATAAAAGATCAGGAGGATATTCAGACTGCGGTTAGATAAAGCACTGTGGTATCTTAGCTGAGAGTAGATGAGATAAGGGGTAGACAGACACAGCTGTGGCCAAGGGAACAGTTCTGCGCAAAGGGGCACTGTCCAGCTGAGAGGTGTGGACTTTGCATGAAAACATCTAGAAACATCCATTCCCCTTAACTAACCTTGGGATATGTAACAACAGTAATGAGACAGCATACTGGGATTGAGTTCATATTAAGTAGCAGCCTCAGTGGTGCTAGTGCATTTAGCTGTACTTTCCTATGTCCCATTAAACAGAAGTGTGTGTGTGTGTGTGTGTATTTATTCATTTGTGAGGACCAAATACTCTCATAAAAGGAATCTGATAAATCAGTTGACATGGGCACATTTTGCTATTCACCATTAAGGAAACATGCTGATTTCATAACTATTGTACGAAAACAACTGAAATAGCAGTAAGTCTTTGGTTTACTAAACTGTATTGCTGAGATACAATACTGCACACAGTCATTTCTATGTGTGTATGTGTGTATCAGTGCAAATACTGGTGTAATGAATGAGTTTTATTTTGATTTTTGTGGTTAAGGTCAGAAGAGAATGTATGGAATCGAGTGCTAGAGTTTGTAAAAAGAAGTTTTATAACTGACCCTCAGTGACACTTTTTTCTCCCTCCTCTTCTGCTCCTTATCTCTTCTTTCAAGAGGCATATTGAGATATTGTCACTCTTGGAGCCTAACATTATATTAACGTGCAACCCCCCCCCCCCAATAAATTCCATTCTCAGTTTTTCTATTATTCCATTGTTTTCAGGGGATGAATGTCACACATCCACCCATAATATTTAAAGATGAAAAATTATAATAGGTACCTTTTGCCCAGTGACATGAACTAGCAAACACAAGCTGTTCGGGGAGTAGAATCAAAAGAAGGAAATCACTTATGATATGAATGTCACCTGTCCTGGGCATTGGGGAGACCACCAGCACTTCCTATGCTGAGTGTTACTCACTGTGCTCATCAGCAGCCTGAACTGGCTTCACACCAAGCGTGATTCTTCCATCCAACAATGTTTCAGTCCCTTCCCCACACAAGTAATAATAGCATGCAGCAGAGACCACACAAGGTCAGCCCTCAATGAAAGGCTCCATTAGTGTAAAAAAAAAAAAGGGGGGGGGGGGGGGTTATATAAGGGAAGAAAAAGATGGTAGTCAGAGCTGAATCAAATGAGTGATCTGAAGGAAGTGCTTGAGGACACTGCTCAGGCTCATCTGGGTCTGCCTGGTTCTCTCCAGTTTTGGGCAGACATGTGGTGACAAGGGTAACCTCTCTGTACTGAGGACACAGCTGCACCCCTTGTCGTCCTCCCTACCTCTCGCACACACACACGGATCCTCACGCACACAAAAACGCATGGACTCATTTGATAAAAACCAAAACAAGATTAGTTTGAGCATGAACATCTACAAAGATCTCAAGTGGGTTTAAACAGCCCATAATCCTCTGATCAGAATTCCAAAATGGCCCCATCTGTTGATAATTTCCACCTGAGCGTGAACTGAAGTGTTGAGGTCACTCACACTGATTTACCACATGAATTCACTTCCATTTGGGTACAGGTGAACTCAGTTTAACAGCATGCTAAGCGAAAATCTGGTAGGAAGTGGTAAATGAATTCATTTGTGCAGGACATTTTGCTCACTCACTATACGGTCAAAACACAATCCCACATGAGCTTGGTAAATGAGACTTGTTTCTACAAGAAGCTGGCCTGAACTGACCAGACTGTACTCTACTGGGCCAGATCCTCTTGCTCAGCATGGTAGCCAAAGTGCATTTACGTAACTCTGAATCACAAGCACACAGGAGCACTCAGAAACAGGCACGTTTTGGACAGCTCCATATGAAACCACCTAAACTTCTTTCAAAAGCCCTTGGCCCTCCAACAGCTAAAAGTCTCCTTTTAACTCCATTTGGGCCTGGTAACAGAAAACATTTACAATTAAGTCCAATTAAGTATGGTTATCTTTCATATTTTATTGCTTTTCTATATGAAAATATATGGTTAAAGATTCAACACAATAGTTTTAGTAACTTTAGTAACTTTACATGAATATAAAGTTGAATTGCAGACAAATTTGTGTATATAATTTTTTTTATAATGGCTTCTATCATTTCAGAACTGAAACTCATGAACTGAACTGATATATAACTGATATTTCAGAACTTAAACTGCATAATATTATTCGAAATTAAATATGTTCAGTTCACTTTGATCTTACTTTTAAGCTCCCTTGCTCTTCTGTGTTATCAGCATGGCTGGTCATATGTTGAGTGGCATTCTATCACTGAAAGCATGCTCTGTGTTTGTATTTCCTGTAGGAGTGCTGGAGCATGTTCCACAGCTGCATCCTGGTGGAGACACACACCTGTACCATGTTAATGGGTCACTCAGGCTCATCTGCAGGTACTTTATTCTCCTCCACACATCCTGTAAATCTACAAATGCTACTTCCACTGCTACTATTACAGTACACACACATACATATACACACGTGCGCACACACTCTCTCACTCGCTCACACACAATGGACCCTGGAATTTTGGACCCATGGTCATTTCCAAGGATGTTCAGCCTCTTGACACCAAAACAGAAGCTTTTACTTTTATTGTTCTTTTTTATTGTAGATCCCATTTATCTTGCGAAACAATATCTGACTTATACGTATTTTGTTACTACTTTATTTGCTTTTTTAGTCATGACTGGAGATAAGAGACTGATATAATTTGTCACCTAAAAACACACCCAACGTATGAGTACATGTATAATGTTTTACTTGTTCAGTTCATCGGTCGTGTAACACTGGGCATTTAAATAGATCAGTCTTGATTTATAATCAGGGCCTTCATAAGGAGATAAGGAATGGTTGAAAAGAATCCATGTACTCATCATTCTCAGGCTTCTCATGTTCCCCTTAAAACACTTAAATTGGCAAATACATGTCAAAATGATAAATCTCCTCCTGGCGGTTTAGAACATCAGTGACATCTCCATCTAATGGGGCGTGCAATCAGTCTCACCAGAAACCAGCAAAATCCCATTTTATTCATTCATTTCTGTATTCATTTAGTCTTCCGTATGTGTCTGTATGTGTGCTTGAAACATACACATTTGTAGAAAGTTTCGTGGAGAATTGCATCACACTGCAATCATGCTAGGAATGCTAATCCCCGTGGACGTGCGACACTTCCCTACAAGGCGATGTGTAATATGTGCCTCTCTTGATACGACTTCTCTATCTGATCCATGATGAGCGTCTAAGGTTGCTTGACCCTCTTGAGTTCAGATGTAAAACCACTGGTATGTCAGACATATTTGATGATCCTCAGGGATTTGTTTAATGGGATCTTTCAAAATGGACATTGTATGAAATGTGTGTTATTTCAACACATCATCCAAAAATGCAGAGTTCCCATGTGAAAGTTAAACTGAACAGATGACTGATGAGATTAAAAGAGCAGCTTTCAAACACTTTCAAAAACAAATCATTAAATATCTTAGGAATATGTATGGGAAAACAATGGCATTCCAGCAAGTTCAGTGGTATGGTATTTTATAACATATGAGTAGAGCAGTACTGTTAGCATATATGCTTACTTCATGTATACCTAAGATAAAAATAATTATTTTAACTTGCCTATCACTGTTTAATAGTAATGTATTTGAGAAAAACTTAACTCTTGTCCAAAATTACAATAAAGATCTGAATGTTTTTTAAGATGGTATGTGGTTTCATGAAACATATTTGAATAAGTCAGTAGGCCTTCTAATATTCTCCTCAGCAGTATGTGCTATCATTTTCCTGAATGAATTAAGAGGACAGGACTGAATGAATCTTAATATAAATTTTCCACCATCTTTATTAGAGGGCTCGCCCGTCTGCAGTGGAGGCTAGCCAGTAGGAACATTACCTCTGAAGATGTGCAAATTGAGAGTTGTGAGAAGACACTCTCTGCGAAGGAGAAGGGGTACTGTAGTAGGCTGATGTTAAAGAACCTCAGGCACAATGACACTGGCCTCTACACTTGCAGTTATCGCAGTTCAAGAGAATATGGAAGCTCCACATATGTGTTTGTCAAAGGTAAGTCTTTCATGGTGAACCAGATAACTAAATTAATTTTACCATACTAAACTGCTTTTCATTATAACTATTTGACATCTTATCCATACAAAATACGATGATATTTCTGAACTTTAGAATACCCTTAATAAGCATCTCTGCTGTTTATTTGTTCAGTGTTCTAGATATACGATATCTGTTATGTTCTCTGAGTAGAATATTCTGATGCATTTTATCATAATAATGTATTTCTGTTTTTTGTATAGTTGTGAATTTCTGTTAGTTGTAGAGTTATATATAGTGTAAAGTGTGAAATTTACCCTTCATTTAACCCATTCACCCACATTGACTGTATCTATCATATATGGCTGTTGAGCTGAGCTTTTTGAATGTCTTTGTTAGGATGGCATACATTTATGGTCTTGTGAAAAAACGAATGCTGTCCAACAATTAAATTTTTTAATGCAAAATTCAATAATTAATTCAAAAGTAGTGTATTGTGCACTCCTCTTTTAAAAGTACTGCTATATGACAAAAGTGCAATAACATGTGCAGACACTTTTTAACAGCAATGTTCCCTTTAACACAGTTAGACATCTTCATTAAAGTAATCAAATCAAATATAAAATCAAAGGTATTTGCATTCAGGGATTCAGGTTTTATCTAGTTTGTTATAGAAAAACAAGGTACCCTCAGAATGGAGCCATTATAGATTTATAGCCCTTATAAGTCCCCCGTGAAAAACAGCCTTGACATAGAGCATATTATTTGCCTATTTCTCATCATTATCAGTGTTCTAAACTGAATAAGCAGCATGAATATATACACTGCTTATAAGTCAATATTTTGATTAAATATAGTTTTTTCTGATTAATGGGGGCTTAAATGTAGAATATTCGGCAGGGTAATGTGAATCGAAAGACTCTGCTGTTGATTTGCTCTAAGGTAGCATTTTTCGACAAGGCAGAATAAACTTCAGAACCCCCATGGTTGTGAGCCACAATCAGAACAGTACACCATGCACCTTCTGAGCAACAGCAATTTAACAGTTTGTTTTATTTGTATTTGTATTCAAGTAAAATATGATTTTTTTTTCTAAACAAGGACCAGCAAAATATTTCGCTTTTATTTTCTTTTATGAGGGAGCAGCATCAACATAACCAGCACTATAATCAGCACACAAGTACTAACATATCTCAGCTCTTATAAATCAGGTAAAACAAAATGTTCCAAGTGGCTTCAGGTAAAATGGTTTATGCATGAAAAATAACATTGTGGAATACAAAAATAATGTAAATAAGATTATATTTTAGCCACTCCTTCTAAGGAGATCTAAATGGATAATATTTTCATTTGTCTAGTCATAGTTCACTCCCTCTGGCACTTCACTTTTTATGCTGCTAGTTACAACACAGTTGCAGCCTACAGAGAGCTGTGAGAAGCAGCAAATTTGATAAATGATAAGAATTTGTCTGGAATAAGTGTTTTCATTTATAAACCCAGATAAGGTTTCTTTTTCTTCAGATGTTTATGCAAGTGTTTGTCCATTTCATGTTGTTTCTTATTCGCTATTTGGACCAGCAAAATTCTTTGTAGAAGAAATACCTCTATAAATGGTGCAAAAATTGCAGCACACTCACAAGGCCAAGAATACCAACTCTACTTTAGATCCTGTTAACTACCAGGGCAGAGACCCGGTCAGTGAGAAACCTGATGTCCCTCTGTGTGATACAGGATCTGGAAGAACTCCAGGCCTTTGGAGAACTCTGAGATAAAAAAGAGATTGGGACTTAATGAGCAGCTCCGTAGCACACTTCACTGAGGCTACAACAAAGCCATCAATCAGCCAAACTAGCAGTGGGGCCAGTTAGTAATTACACATATATGCCAGGTTAGATGGATTTAATATGACAGGTTAGATGGACAAAGCTCCGCTGTCTGTAGAAAGAGAGACAAAAGGGCAGCAAAAGGGCATTTTTTCAGGGCTGGGCTTCTGGGATATGGAAGCAGAGAATGATTGCGTTGGAATCCTTGTTCTGCTTAGACTTGAATTTTTCCAATCCCTCCATGCCTCACTGCAGCACTCAATGTGTTACTGGATTTACAGCAGAGACTTGCCAAAATGTCACATTAAATGTTATGCCTACTAGTCTTTACGGTCAGTTTGTGACCTCAGACTTTGTGCAAGTGCAAGGCAATCCTAAGAAATGATGACAATAGATTTAACCAGTAATCGTAGAAAATATGCAATGCAAGACAGTGTGCAAAATATATTTTGTCTGAATGTATGTATTTTGACTATAGAAGTGATTAATGTACACTTGGGGAGGTCTCTCAAAAATAAACATGAAGGCCCAATCTGTGATTGGTTTCTATACACAGCTCACTATATGTGCAGTTTGGGGAATAATCCAGTCTCACTTATGGATATTTTATCACTTGGGTACAGGAATCACGGTTGTTGTCTTAAATCTTTGTTGGGTTTTGGTTTAAAGACAGAATTCTGTACACACCCTTTTACTGAGTCAGTAAATGAGTCAACACAGAATGCTTGCCTTGGAACTGACAAAAATGTCAAATAGCCACATCTTTAAAAATCACCGGATATCTGGTGATTTTGCGACTTTGCAAGTACATTTACATTGCATTTTTTATTCTGTCCACAGATCGTAAACATCCATTTGTCGAGATCCACACTACAAAACTGCTGTTTGTGTATAAAGATGAAAAAATGCTGGTGGTCCCTTGCAGAACCACATCTCCTAGTCAAAATGTCACTTTAAAAACAGTAAGTATTTTTGTGAACTGTGGTGTTTGTTAATGTAACTTTTGTGGTACTTAGTCTACTTTTACAATCTTAAGACTTCCTCTATCAGGCAGTGATTTAAGAGGGTTTTGGGATATCCTGATATGCAGTACTTGGCCACTCTGAGCAGAGAATTGTGATATACTCATATGGTTATGACTTGCAGAAGGAGATTTGTTAATTTCAAAATAGCTGAGGTTTGGATGAGTGCATGGGGCCATGGGCATCTCTCAGGTTCTCACACCCTTCAAACCCAAGCATGCGGATGTGAACAGGGACAGTGGCAGAGGCCTGGGGAAGCTCAGTGTGGGCCACGGAGTCATCCTGTCTGTATCCTGTAAGAATAGGAAGGTGGTCGTAGACTCCACCCCAACTCAGAATAGAATATGTGAGCTATATATATGACACACTGTTTGATGCATAAAACATAGGAAATACAGGTAGGAAAAAACAACGGAGCCAAAAAGAGGTCATTAAGTGCATATTCCTGTAAAGGGATTTGGGAATAGCAACCTGGTGCTGTTGGCATGCTTTGCACCACACATGGCAATGATCTCTGCTGTGCCTCACAGTACCTTGCCATTGATAAACATTTCTCATTCAGATGGAACAGATATTTGTGCGACCTTCCTGCTACTGGAACATCTGCTTCAGTCATCTTGCATACTTCCTTCCTTACATCTTTTGCTAACATTGTTTTGGGGTCATGGAACAAAGAAAAATAAGTGAAAGTATTTGGGAGATTTGGATAGAATCAAACACATCAACATTCTGTTTTTGTTTGTTACAGAATTTTTTTTTTGCTGCAGTCGTCCCATAATTCATAAGTGTTTTCATTTTAAATAGACAATTCTGGCACTTACAGACAAAAACTTCAGCCACATATAAGAAATATTAACTAATGGAAGACTCTCTTTTAGTCCCCCCCAATGTCAAACTCAACAAGAGAAAAGGTCCTATGGGACCCAAAAGTGGGTTTCCAGATTCCAACAGCGGACGAGTGGTACTCCATGCTTGAATGTGCAACAAGTGTTGACAACATGGAAGTCCAATCAACCTACATTCCATTGGCCCGCAGTGAGTGTTTTTGAGTAAAGTTTTCAATGCAATTATAAATAGGTATATGTAAAATGTAAATGGAAAAAGTATTGTATTCATATTTGTATTCGTGTAAAATTCCTAATGTCGCACAAAAATCTACACCTGAAATTGATTTTGTGAACGGGGGGTGGGAGGATGGGGGTGTGAGGTGTACCTTTTGCGTTCATTTTTGTGACAAACTTTTTTATTTTTCCAAATACTGTTAAGGCCTGCATGTTGAAATTTTACTTTACACTCTTCTGTGTCTAGCAAAGGTTCTGAAGAATGTGCACATAACTACAGAGAAGCCCAGAGTTTTGGTTGGAGACAATCTGATCCTCAATTGCTCAGGAGAGACCACATATAATGGCAGGATTACATTCAACTGGGAATTCCAGAAGAACTCTGTAAGTGTTTAGGATTTGCCAAAACATGTGTTGTTCTGTTCAAGAATTCTTGAATCTTATTTGGTAGAATGTAAAGCTAGAAAGGAAGTAATGTCCAGAGCAATGAAGAAATTGAATTGTTTTTACATACACCAGATCAATCGCCCTTTTGAAACCCAGAAGACATTGGAATCCCATGCTGAAATTATTGGAATGACCAGTGCACTAAACATAACTAAAGTTACCATGGAAGACAAAGGGACCTACAGATGCAAAGCAACACTTGGAGCATCTGTTGTGTCTGTCACAGTTAAGGTTGCTGTGTATGGTGAGCATGAATAGGACAGATTATGTTTATTTTTGGCATTACATTTTAGGAGACCAGTCAGGAATTTGATTTAATTTTACTCTTTTTAGAACATCCGTTCCTTAATGTGACTAGAGGTCATCGTAAGGAGGTCTTCAGCGTTGTAGAAGGCAGAAGATTGGAGCTTGTGCCCCGGGTCAATGCACTGCCTCCCCCAGACAAAATTGTCTGGTAAGATCATACAATTATTGCAGGACAAATAACACCACATTTAAAGACTACAGACATTATTTGGGTTTTCCCATGTAATTACACATATACTGCACATATGTAAATGACTGAGTGAAGTGGAGATGTGATTTTGATAAACTTTTTTAGGTACAAAGATGGCAAACCCATCACAGACTCGTTATGCTATGAGACAGTGGGCTATAACCTCACCATTCACACGGTAAAGCCAAGGGATGCTGGGGTCTTCACTATTGTGCTCTCAAATCAGGAAAAAGGTCTTCAAAGGAATCTCTCCTACACTCTTTTGGTCAAAGGTATGCGTGATTACATTAACACAAAGGTACAACAAGATTGTGGGTTTGTCTTATTTCTATTTAATAGCAGATCTGTCTTACCCCTTTGGCTCAAATGCAGGTAGCTGCTAGGAGTGAAACTGACCTAGTGAGTGCAGATGGCTTTGATTAGTGGCCTTTGAAGAAGCTTCAGGGATGAGTGGGTTTCCACTACTGCATTCTGCACTCAGCCACAGTCTCCACTGGAGATAGTTTAGCTATTATTGACGAATCGGCCAAACTTAGCATTTTAGCTTTTAGCATTTAGCACACCAGCATTTTAGCTTTTACCATTTAGCACACCAGCATTTTAGCTTTTACCATTTAGCACACCAGCATTTTAATGGAGTGTAGTGTCATAGAATCTGTTCTGTGTAAAATGTAAAAAGGATGTTATTCCTACCACTGTGATATGAAATTTCAAGCAAAAATGTTCATCAGACTCTTAAATGAGCACAGTGGTGTATACAATGCACTATGAAACACAATGTACTTAAAATATTATTAATTCTACCTTTATTTATGCACCAAACACCTTAATTTGAATTAAGTGCCCATTAATTTGTAAACTGTTCCCTTAATTTTACCTTAAAAG
>JBBKCR010042184.1:0-11138 GCA_037577295.1 Ladigesia roloffi
ATTCCAAATAAAGTATTTTATAGGGTCAAAAAGATGTGTTCTTACTTGTGATTTAGTTTAAACATGATTAACTGCCCATGTCGCTGTTACTTAGCCACAACCTCCTTGAAATAAGCATGCACGCGCATGATGGATGTAAAGACGCAGCGTACAGGAGTTCAGTACCAAGTACAGCGGAGGAGGGTCTCTCACGCTAAGGGGGCTAAATCTGAAACAACCCCTCCGACGTCAAGGGAGCCTTTGTCCCATTAGATGCGAACAATAAGCGCAACTATCTTTAACAGGATAAGGAAGACAAATAAATATATCTAATCAAAATATGAGCTGGTGATGTAGTTTCGTGTTTCTTGACAACCTAGCTTGAAATGTGCATTTATTTACCTATGAGACTGGCACTATTGGTCAAATAGACCGTCAGTTATTTTTTATAATACTCGCAAAACTTAGTTGATTGGAGAAATCACTGATAATTAATATGTATTTTAACAATAGTCATGGTGTGATGTAAGTAATATACATTACAGTTTTATATTTTGAGGACTAGTATTCCCTAACATGAAAACTTTTTTTAAAAGTGCTCCGCTGCTCGCTCCTGCTTATGAAAGAAGCTGCGTGTGGGCGCTTTGTCAACAATTCCACGTCCCAGGCGTCCATATTATAGCCTTTGAACAATGCGCGAATGGTCAGGTTTTATCTGGTCAGTGGCGCAATGACTTTCACTTCTCATAAAATAGCAAATTCGTGCTATGCGCCTCGCCACACCCCTTCTTTTCAGGGACACGCCCGGCCCAGCGCAATGCCATCTGCTATAATGACAATGTACATTTCTGCCGTAAAAAAATGAACGTTGCGCTCGCACAAAATAGCAATGATGGGTTGCGCCAGTGATGAAAGCACGCTGCGCTGTGTGCATTATCGGGCCCTAGGAGTCCTGGGATTCAAACCCACGCCCTTTAACGCAATGAAAATTATTCCAAAGAATAGTAATGATGAAACTTTGTCAAAATCAAATCATTAGAAAATGTGTTTATGCTCTAACTCCATTTCAAATGTCTTGAAGGTCACACTCCTTCCCAGGTGAGTTTTAAATGCACCTCTTTTACACTCACATCCACTGACAGGAACAGATGACAAAAAAGAATTGGTAATTGAGCACATGAGACATCATAATGAAGCAACACGTAGCTGGAACACAGAAAAAGACGGTCGTAACGAATCAAACCTGATGAGATTCCAAGGGGCTTATGATGAGTCATCCAACACACTCAGTCTTCAATATAAACATATATTATCGCACACACTCACAGTCATGCACTAAAGCAACACACTGGCACAGATAGATTGATGCTTTTTAAAAATTGTTCAGCCACAGAATGTGTCTGTACATCATTCAGACTTTATTAAACTGTGGCAAAACCTGCATTATTGTCCTGGAGATTTACGAAAGTGTACGGGACATTTTTGGTATATCAGTATATCAAAACCATGTACCCCAAAAAGTTGAAAACAATGCTCACTTGCTTGTGATATTAGTTTTTTTGTTTTTTTTTTAACAATGTGTTTATTTATTTATTTTTTTTTTATTATGCAAGACAGATAACAGAGAAACACATTTCCATTTCGTCACAATTATTGCCCACCCCAACAAGAGAACAACACTCTCTTCTTCCCTATATAAATACACAGGATTCTCTTACAAGAGAGAATTCAAGAGCAAAACTAATATTGCATGGTACCCAAAAACCAATACATATTACTGTACTTTACACATAAAAGTTGCATTTTCCTACAAAACAAAACAAAACAAAACAAAACAAACAAACAAAAAAAACAACTTGCATAGCCAAACAAACATTATACATAGTTACACCTCTTGTAGTAAATGACCAATATTGTTATTGTTAATGTACTAATTAAACAGCTTCCATATTTCTTCATATACATTTTATTTTTAATAAAATATGTTACTTTTTCCATGGCCATACACTGTGCCATGGCTTTAATCCAAGTTCCAATAGATGGCGGATCAGGCCTTTTCCAGGTAAGAGCTATCATTCTTTTAGCTTGTAATATAGCATAATCTATGAATTTGCGCTGCTGATGATTTAGTTTAAGGTTCTTTGGATATAAATGTAGCAAAATCATTTTTGCATCTAGGGGAATATTCAAGGGTATAATTATCTTTGTAATATTAATCACTTCCACCCAAAAGTCTCTAATAAAATTGCATTCCCAAACACAGTGCACAAATGTGTGATATTAGTTTTATTACAATTCACACATATCTAAATTTCCATTCTGAAATACTCTTATATTTATTACTCATGACAACTGCAGGAAGGCATGGTGCTGTGGTGTGTGGCACTGTTGCCTCACTGCCAAAAGGCTTTGGATTCAATTCCTAGCTGTGGGGACCAAGGGTCCTTCTGGTATGGGGTCTAAAGTCCTCCCTGTTTCTGCCAGATGCTCAGATTTACCCCTACATTCCCAAGGAATGCATGTCAGGGGAGTTGTCCTATGAATGTGCAATATGATTTAAACCAGGGTTCTCCAACACGTCGCTCGTGAGTTACCAGTAGCTCGCAACCCCTCTCCAAGTAGCTCATCGAAGGGTTAACGAATCTACATACATTTGAAAATGTGATCAGTCAAATTTTATTAGGGGGCGTTCATATATCGCGCCTAAAAACGTGAGGGAAACGCGAGACACATCGCTTTCTCCTTCTTTCTACAAGCGCTCAGGTGCTTGTGCTCCGGAAGGGTCTGTCATTGCTAAGCAACCATAAGCCGCACACTGTTAATTTCAGAAATGGATTTCCACCAAAAAAAAACACTTGCTGTGACTCTGCTACATTATTTATTTACGCAGAAAAGAAAAAAAACACCGTAGTGTCTGGGTGCACCCCATTCTTCAAAAATGGAAAAAAACATGGGGACTTTCACCAGCTGATCCAGGAGCTCCACCTGGACAACGGGAGGTTCAAAGCCTATTTCAGACTTAACAAGGATCAGTTGGATCATATTTTAGTAAACGTGAAGCCATATTTGGTCAGTGTAACGGAAAAGGCAAGGAAGATAATTGGTTGACCCACGTCACTTGACCCACGATGCGCTTGCAGTGTTCTGAAAAGTCGAGGAGTTTGCAACTCGACGCGCCTGAAAAAAAGCGTTTGAAATAATGAACTTGAGCGTGCAAAAGATGCAATATGTGAATGCCCCCAAGTCACTCAGAAAACCAACTTGCATAGCCAACCATATCTGCCCCCTTCTTACACCAAATCATTATTTGCCCATTAGTTGTCAACGAAACAGTCGAGGTTGATGAGTCAAACGTGATGATTAAGATTCGGATTCGGATTCAGATTCTGATTCAGATGATGGGAGATGGGCAGGAACCATGACCGCGGCAGGTCACCATACAAATGGGGGGTGGGGGTAGTAGTACAGTCTAAACCTTGTAGAATGTGGTCCCCAACCTATATTTCATCAGGAATTGGTTTAATATCAGAAACTATTTTCACTAAAGACAGATTAATATCCGTTTTATGTTAGTTTTTTTTCTGTGCAGTTCAGGTACCACATTATCCACGGACCGGTGGTTGGGGACCCCTGCAGTAGAGCATTAATTAAATTTCCATTTCAGGTTATTCCAAAGGTGATGGATGGGGTTGAGGTCAGGGCTCTATATGGCCGACGTTCATTCCCGCTGCTCAGTCAGCTGAGGGTCCATGTGATGTCAAAATAATCCTGCATGCAATGTGTTCTTGGCATCAATTTATGCCGAAATCGTGACAAACATGAAGAAAATGCCGGTACTGCGTTTACATGCCGTTCGGTTGATGTTCTGGAGGACTGTTTATGTCTTATGATTCAATTGTTTTGACAAATCAAGTTTTGAAGGAAAATGGAAAACTACAAATCCCAACATGTAAACAATCTGGAGATAATAATTACTGCCCCCAAAGGTGAATACACAAAACTACACATTGGGCTGCAGAGTCACGTTTAACAGCATCAGATGAACACCAGTATAACACCAATGAAGCACAGATACGAAATGCTACAAATACGCCTGTGACGTTCAGAACAAAATTCAAATGTCCATGTGGACGAGGCCTTAGTCAAGTGAAAATGAGCTTGCTGAGGATAAACTGAGGAAAATTTAAGACAGGTGTGATCCCCAAACCAATTCATTGTTCAGATAAGCAGCTCAGACCTGATTTTTCAATACATCTTTTTGAGCAGGATAAATTTTCTTCAGTTTAAAAAACAAAAAGCTCCATGAAATCAGACATTTTCCAAACAGATTCGAGCTACATTTGAGTGTCTCTGTCAGACCAGTTGTCACACGCACCAGTCATATGACTCGCACGAGGTCCCGGAAGTGACGCCTTCACGAGTTGGATAATCAGGAAGACGGTAACACACAGGACTCCAAGGTTTTTTCTATCAAGCAGGGTTATTCAGGGTTATCCATCAAAAGCATGGGATTTATTATTGTCAGAATAAAGTTTAGTAACTTTTACACCATCCATAAGTGGTCTAATTGGGGTCATAAAATTAAGAAGGGTCCTTGGGGTCATAAAAGTGGTGTTTTTTTTGTGTTAAATGACGTGCTCTTTCTCTCTCTTCCGTACGCATGCATGATCGTATCACGAAGATCAAAATTATTCTGATCCTATAGTGTGTAAGGACATTGGTTTCCAGGTGGAAATATTTACTCCCTCGTGGAGCATTCTTAGATCAAGATATGTGGTTTACCGACTCTTGGGTGTATCCATGATTGGGTCCTTCCACTACGACACACTGTGCTAACTGTGGTTCATGACCATTCTTGTCTTGTCTCTGTGACAGTGTGTCTGAGTCGAACAGTGAACCTTGCGGACTTTGCCGCAGTTGAGATTGTTGACCTGAAATAGAAGGTCGAAGGATTGTGTCAGCTGCTCTGGAGCAAGCAAATTTCAACTTGGCTGCCCCGAAGCCAGTGTCCCAGGACGCTAGGTACTCCTATCCTGTGTTCACAAACCAACTAACCGCCACATTGCAACATCCAGACAGTGAGGTGGAGGTCAACTGCTGTTTGTACCACCTACAGGAGGGCTACTGTTTGGTCAGTACACCATGGAGTTCCGCACCTTGGTTTTCCAGTCTACTTGAAGGGACTATGCCCCCTGAAGAACAAACTCACAGGGCGAGAGCTTCCCGACACTCTGGATGGTATTATTCAACTGAGCCTCAAAGTGGACCTCCGCATGAGCTCTCGCCCAAGGCCAGCCGCTTTCTACCCTATTGCCAGTGAGTCCCCAGCCCAAGACCAGCACCACAACGGATCTGGATAGGCCTTCTCCTCCATCAGAGGCCCACTCATCAAGAGACACGGAAACCATGCAGATAAGGCAAACCACCCTGACCATAATTTTACTCACCTTACTTCACCTCCTCTCATCCTGGGACATCCTTGGTTGCTCCTGCACAACTCCCTCATCAACACATTCTTTCGCTAAAGGGCTTCAACATTGGACAATCTGGTTCTCATCCTCTCCCTCAGCCATGGGGTTCTTCTTTGTTAATGAGAAAGACAGGGGTCTCCGTCTCTATGTCGACAATCAGGGGCTCAACAAATTTATGATTAAAAACCATCACCCACTCCCACTTACCAACCCTGCCCTCAGCGCCCTCTCTGGAGCTACAATCTTCACCAAGTTGGATTTACGGATCACCTACAATCACATCCGCATCAGAGAGGGTGATGAGTGGAAGACAGCCTTCATAACTTCCACTGGCCACTAAGAAACCCTGGTTATGCCATTTGAACTATGCAACAGTCCGGCAGTTTATCAATGATGTACTACGTGACGTGCTGGGTCATTGGTGATTTCCCTAACTTGATGACATCATTATCTACTCCAAGACCTTGAAAGAACACACAAAGTATTTCAGGGCAGTCCTCAAGAAGTTGCTGGCCCATCAGTTTACGCGCTCAACCACATTTCTGGGTTTCGTCATCTCCTCCCAAGGTGTGGATCACCAGAAGCTGGATGCTGTGAGTAATTAGCCCCACCAAAGATGCTTAAGCAGCTACAGCATTTCCAGAGGTAAGCTAATTTATATAAACACTTTATCCAGTGCTTCACTTCAGCTGTGCTATTTCTTACTCCCGCGCTAAACTATCCCAGAAACCCTTCAATCTCAAACCTGAAGCCATCAAGGCCTTTTATCACCTTTGTCATCTATTCACCTCTGGACTCATTCCTCTTCACCCAGAATTATTTTGGAGGTGGACGCCTCTGATGTGGGTGTAAGAGCCATCCTCTCCCAGCGAGATCCAGATCCGAAACTGCATCTGTGCAGCTTCTTTGTTTCACTGAGACTTTCAGTAAAGATTTGAACCTAAAGCCTGGGTCTGATAGCTTTTAAGGTAACATTAGCTTCTGATCACATCATCCAACCCTGCTGTAATGTCTTTTTCATGTTCTAGGAGCTAAAACGTATAGTCATGTTTTAATATACCACAATTGTTCTGTTAGTCACCTTCCGCGCACACACAAGAGGAGAGGGCTCGCCCTCTCTTCCTTCTCTCTCTCTCTCTCTCTCTCTCTCTCTCGCTCTCTCTCTCGCTCTGTCTTACTCGCGCACGCTCACACACACACACACACACACACTCCCAATCTCTCCCATATACACACAGGCTCTCTTTCTCTCTCTCTGTGTCTCTCTTTTGGGCATGCACACACGCACACAAAGGTTACAGGTTTTATGATAAAGTCGTATGAAACTATAATGCATGTCACCTCCCCTGGGACCATGCCTATATTAAAAAAAGAGAAGGAACTACTCTTCTTTGGATGACCACATGCGACCATCAAAAAGAGCTTCATACACTCGCGTTAGAATCAGGCGTCGGAATGTCCATGCTACACCAGAATGTGGTAGGTGAAACACATGTTTTCTCTTGACTTTTGACCATAAAGTTGCTTCTAACATGCACGATGACAGACCATAGGTCCTTATCTTCTAACCTTAAGACTTCTGCTTACTCTTAAATGAATCACACAACAATCAGGAACTGAATAAATGAATCACTGAATCACTGACTGACTACTGAGTGTGAATACACGTAAATTAATTAATTAATAAAATGATTAAAATGTGAATTTCCTCAACATTCCCCCCTTGAACCAATTACCATTGTTTCTAAATATACAAATCATATTTTCAACGTTGACTTAAAGACCTGTTCATTTGAACTGTTTTCTCTATTTTTCATTCGTACCCCTGCAAGGAACAAACTTACTTTGCAGATACTAGAAATCACTCTAGTCTAAATAGAAACTGAATGAAACTCAAATAATCCCTTAAATATTAAACCCATTGTTTCTAAGTGATCTAAAAATGTACTGGGTGCCTGCATTTTCCTTGTACTAGAAAATATCTATATAGTTCTCACTATAGTTTGGAATATTGATGGGAATATTAATAAGCCTCATGCAAAGCACACCAAATTGTCATCACAGAACTACTCAAGTGATACACAACTCACTACTTCAACCAGTTCATCACACCACTTCAAATCACCTTCTGATAAAATATTTTTCTATCCCTCGCTCTGCTTTTACTTGCCAGTTGAAAATCTCAGTTACACATCAAATCTCTGCACAAAAAGATTAACTGGACACCTTTTAGAGGTTAAAATGTAGTGTTTAATCAAAACTCCTAGAGTCTCTTTTTAATAAAATGGAACGGGTACGGAGTAGTACACTTTAATAAATTTCTCCGCTGGCACTCAGCCAAACACTAGAAAGTTTTTCCTATGCAAAACAAAATGTATTATTGTCTCAGAATGTTGAGATTAATGGTAGGATCTTAAGCTGGCATTTTGGAAACAGACAATGTATATAAAAAAATTCTTGAACCTAATTACCCAGGTTCTTATTGGTATGATGAATTCTAATTACTCTTAAGTATGGAAAACTCCCTCTGTGTATGCAAATTGGAAGTATGTTGGCATGTTTTCGCTGGGTCAGTCTGTCCGTCACAAAGATTTCACGTGCCTTGTTTGGCAGCCGCCATTTTCCCAGTTCTGACACACGCATCCTCCTCTTTGCCTTCTCTCTGCCCTCTCTCTGCCCGCTGCACCTCTGCCTTTCTCACTGACAGAGACAGCTGAGATTCAGGTTTTTTCTAAATCAGGCTCTGCTTGCTTCTGGTTCTTTTCTTCCTTGATTATGCCTTTGGACAGTGAGAGAAGTTTATCTGGTTGGGGCTCTGATTGGGGAGCCTGTGCTCTGGCGTTAAGAGTTTGCTAGTCTTCTTCCAACTTCTGACTGGCTTGGTTCAATGCCTTTCACAAAAGAAGGTAAAATTTGCCAGTGGAAGTGTTTTTGTCTGAATGGTGGATGATTCTAGAGTATGATGCTTAAGTTTCTGTTGCTCAGCTATTCTCCTGGCACTAAATAATTCCACTCTAATTTTATAGTTTATAATGTTTACACGACACTGCTTCCTACATATGAAATACAATCCAGCCAGCGCCAGGTTTCTTAACTTTCCCTTTTTTTAAATATATATATATTATTATGACAACAACCTGTGTTTTCTACTTGTTTCATTACATTTTGAACTGCTGGAACTCTCAATAATTTTCTCAGCACACACACTCAAAACACAAATGTTGCTGACAGGCACGCACACATTTCTAGGTTCCTACAAACACACGCCAACCTTCAACCAAAACAAATGCGTCTACACACACACAAAGATTCCAAACTCTGAGCTTACGCACACACACATCTCCACTGAATTTAGCTGCGCTTTACGCATACACACTTGTGCACCTACACAAAGATTCCAAACACATACACTCAATGCCGTCCACGAGCGGTACCAGCTAGTGTGCAGGTCCCACAGGATTCATTGACAGAGTTCAGGCGTGTGTCCCATCTGCAGGGTGCCAGATATCGGCACAATTTCGCTCGACACAGGTGAGAAGGTCCCAGCCAAAAAATGACCGAGGACTGCTTTTGGCAGGGTATTTCAAGAGTCTCTGAAGTTGTCTCTGCCCTTCCGTTCTGAGTTACAGGTTTTATAATAAAGTGATATAAGGCTTTAATGCACGTAACCTCACCTGGGACCATGCCCATATTAGGAAAAGGAAATGAACTACTCTTCCTCGGATGATCACTTTTAGCCTATATTAATTTATCAAGCAAGAGGATGCGACCATGAAAGAGAGCTTCATACGCTCGCATGTTATGACTAGGCATTAGTATCAGGCGTCGGAATGTCTTTGCTATACCAGAATGTGGTGGGAGACCCACATGCTTTTCTCCTGACTAACCAGAGGCCTTTTGACCATAGAGTTGCCTCTAATAGCTAACCTTAAGACTTTTTCTTACCCTTAAAGGAATCACACAACAATCAGGAACTGAATAAATGAATCACTGAATCACTGAATCACTGACTAATATAAGAAAGAAATAAATGAATAAAATGATTAAAATGTGAATTTCCCCAACACTAGGATAGTGAAATTAATGGGTGTCATATTAAGGTGCCATATTACTTAATATATTAAGAATAAGATATGTTAATGTTGTTAACGTTGTTTGTTACGTTACTGTTTTTATAATTAACATTAAATGTGTCAAGAGTTTTACAGAAAGTAATTGAATATTTATATGTGTTGTTCTTAGGCTTTGTGTAAAGTGTGCTCATGAAGGCGGAAACACAAGAAATTTATCAAAACATCCAACCAAGGGCTCTAAATCAGTCTTAATTTTATAAACAGACATTCAGTTACATATATCCTACATATAGACTATATTTTTAGAGTATTTTTGCAGTAGCCAAAATAAATATTAAACATTAAAATGATAACGATATTGTGCTGCATTTACAAATAAAAATAAAGATTAATAATAAAATAAGAAATTATAAAGCAGATCTCACCTAAAGTCAATTTGTAGTAAGTCCAACTTTTTTAGATTCGGGTTAGAATTAGGGTTAAAGGGCCCGATAATGCACACGGTGCACTGTGCTTTCGCAACTTACACAACCCATCATTGCTATTTTGTGCGAGCGCATCGTTCTTTTTTGCGGCAGAAATGTATGTCGTCAAGATAGCAGATGGCTTTGCACTGTGTCTGTGTCACTAAACATTTTCATGTGAAGGTTTGGAGTCCTAAAATATAAAATTCAAATGTATATCACATACATCACACAATGATTATTTTTAAAATACATAGAATACTTGCCAAGCTTAGTTGATTGGAGAAATCAGTGATAATTAATAACAAGTAACTTGACAGGCAATTTGACCAATAGTGCCGGACGACGCTAAAGATAGCTCCTTATTCGCAGCTGTGTCACGAATTCTCGGCAGAGAAGGGAAGGGGAGGACGCGCAGGGTGAATTTGATGAATGTTTTAATAATGAATAAACACAGAAATTACAAAACTAACAACAACTTCAAAACTAACAACAAAACAGGTGCATACAAAATATAACAAGACAGGACAACTTCCAGACTCGTGCTCCTCAAAAGAACAAAGAAAAGTAACAAGACTTCCACCAAGCCTCCAAAACCTTAACCCAAGTATAGCCTAGGACAACAGGCAGGACGACAGGCAAACCAGGTTACTTCGGGTAAAGGTGAGGAACAGAAGTCTGAAAACACTGAACACAAAAATACAGTTTAGTCAAGGAGCAAGATACTGAAATGGAGTGGAAGAAAATACCAAGACAAGGAGCTCAGGATCGGCTGGAGTATATATAGGGGACATGAGCTGATTGGGAAATGAGGAATAGGTGAAACGGATAAGAGCGCCGTGATACTAACAGAACAGACACGCTAGGTAGGGAACGAGGGACACTAGGTAGGGACATTAGGGAAAAAACGGGACGAAAAGAAAATAAAATAAAAAAACCTAATATTCTAGGGACGGGGAACGAGACCAACGTAACGAGATCGATTTGGTCGTCACAAGCTGCTTATTCAAAATTATTCAACAAAAAGGCTGGGCCGTCACGGCTATGTTTTGGTCCTGTCTTTTTCCTTTTTCTCCTCCCTGTGTGCTGATTATGTGTCCCTTTACTTCTGTCAGTCCTGTGTAGGCCCCCTACCTAGTGTGTCTCCTCGG
>JBBKCR010042243.1:0-11137 GCA_037577295.1 Ladigesia roloffi
CTCTTCTCCCTCTCTCCTCCCACTTCTCCCTCGCCCTCTCCTCACCTTTCTTCTCCTCTTTTAATAGGTTTTATTGTTTAGAGATAAACTTTAAATTCAAGAATCAAAACATGATGCTGTTATTTGAGCCTGAATTCAAAAAGGGTTATAATATAAAATTATTCTGGTGTTTAGGGCTAAATTTCAGAGGCTTACGAAAACAAATCTGTTTCCATCCATTATACCTGAATTTATAAAGTCGACATTTCTGATATTCAAAAATTAGATTGAAAGCATTTTATTCAGGCCAGAATTCGTAAAGTTTAAAGTGTAAAATAGTTTCTGTATTCCAGAAGTTACGGTCCCAAACAAAGCCAACAATATTACTCTTTATTACATTTTCAAAGTGTCTGTGGGTTCATACCTCAATCTATAGGGGGCAGTAGTTTATAATACCAATAATAATAATAGTAATATCAATATGTTGGATTTATACAGCGCCTTTCAGAAAGCCAAGGTCGCCTCACACAGCAGAACAGAGAAGAAAAGTCTTCAGGTCATGACTGAGAGAAGAGCAGCATCACGGAGGGACAATGGAACAGGGTTCTAGAGTCTGGGAGCCACTGAGCGACCTTCTGGCAGGAGTGTCTAGAAGAGTCTAGAACTGGATCCAGAAGATCATTGGAACCAGAGAATCAGGAATGGAGAGTCTAGAACTGGAACCAGAAGAACTTTAGAACCAGAGGATGTGAAAGAGAGAGGGGAGAAGGTTTCACTTATAGGATGACATCAATTTGAGCATAAACATACTTGCAATAAAAGCCGAGGTTAAGAAGTGGAGAGAACGGAGAACCTCAGACTGATGATGAACTTAGTTTAAGAAAAGGAGAGAACAGAGAACCTCTGACTGATGATGAACTGAGTTTAAGACGTGGAGAGAATGGAGAACCTCTGACTGATGATGAACTGAGTTTAAGACGTGGAGAGAATGGAGAACCTCAGGCTGATGATGAACTGTGTTTAAGAAGTGGAGAGAGCAGAGAACCTCAGACTGAGGATGAACTGGAGACGATTTGGTTCTGGGTTTTCTCTCTTAGGGAAGACGCCTCGTCTTTTTCCGAGCGTTAGGTGTGGGTGGATTGAAAGGTCGACTCTGTCTGTTCCGGGATAAACTTTGTAGGTTGTTGTTAAACATGAAACCGCGTAATGATGCACGTGGATAAACACATTTAACGGCAGCGTCTTTAATGAGCGCTTTTACACGCGATGGGACCGTAAACTGCAGCTTTGACTTTGTGGAAGAAAAAAAAAGTTGTGCCAAATGATGAATATGAAATTAGCGACCAGAGTCAGGTTGTTTTTTGTTTTTTTCTAATCGATATAACTAATGAGATGACAGTGTAAACAAACAATCCACTAAAAAGCTGTCACTGAGTTATGGCCCGCACTCTCCTTATTTCCTCCACGAGCCTGCAATTAGAGCCGGCTTTGGCTCTCCTCCTTCCCCACCGGCTGCCAATCTCGCCCCTCCACCACCACAACAGTTCCGCTCCGGCCCCCTGTCGGCTCTGCCATGCATGTGTGTGTGTGTGTGTGTGTGTGTGTTACTGTATATGTGTGTGTGCGTGTCAGTGTCCAGTTTTGGTGGCGCTCTGCTTCCCCATTAGTGATCAGCGGGGCCGCTGCTGTCCTGGACCACGGCACCAGCTCGGTCCTCGTTAGCCTCCTCATTAACGAGCAGCGGGGTCCCCTAATTAAACGGCTCCAGAGCTGGGAGACTGCCCTCCCTCCATGTTCCCTGGAGCAACACCTGAGTAGATTGATTTTATTTTCTTCTCTGTGTATATTTGTGTGTTTCTAGGAACCCCCTCACCCTCCCTGGTTCACCCATTTCTGCAGGACAGCGAATGTGAAAGTCTGCGTTAGAGGCAGTGAAGGGTCCGATTCTCATTAGTGCTGGAGGAAGAACGGCTGGAGGAAAGCTGATCTCATGCCATGAGGGTTATAATGACTGTGCTGTGTGACTTCAGGGCTGAAGGGAAAGTGACGTTTTTAAATGCCTGTAGCACGGTGCTGTAGGACTGTAGGGCTGAGGTTAGATCACTGTGTTACAGTCCCTCAGCACTGAAGCGCTGTGTTAGAGATGTCTGTGTTAAATGTTGTTATGACTGTTACATTCCTGTAAATAATTCCTGTGTTGGAGACTTGTATGAATCTGGGACTGTGTTAGATGTTATTGTGCTGTGTTAGAGTTACATTTACAGCATTTATTCAAAGCTACTTCCATTCCCTCACTACAGGGGGCAGTCTACCTGGAGACACTTGGGGTTAAGGGTCTTGCTCAGGAAACCAATGCTGTTTTTGCTGAAGGTAGGACTCAAACCTAAGATTACTGAGCCACTACCAACCTAGAGTTTACTGTAGTGTATAGAACCGGAAGGCTGTGTTGGAGTTGAGTGTGGAGGTCTGTTAGAGTTGACTGTGCTATAGCCTGGAGGCCTGTGTTAGTGTTGACTTTAGGGCTCTGTTGGGATTTATTGTGTTAGACTTTTAGGGCTGTGTTGGTGGTTAGAGACCTTTAGGGCTGCATTGGGGATTCTTGTGTTACAAGGTTAGGGTTGTGCTGGGGATTAGTGTGTTAGACCTTTAGGGCTGTGTTGGGGATTAGTGTTGTGTTGGAGATAATTGTGTTAGAAGTTAAGGGCTGTAATGGGGATTAGAGTGTTAGACTTTTAGGCCTGTGTTGTTGATTAGAGACCTTTAGGGCTGTGTTGGGGATTATTATGTTAGAATGTTAGGGCTGTGTTGAGGATTAGTGTGTTAGATCTTTAGGGCTGTGTTGGGGATTAGTGTGTTAGACATTTAGGACTTTGTTGGGGATTAGTGTGTTAGACCTTTATGTCTGTGTTGGGGATTAGAATGTTAGACTTTTAGGACTGTGTTGGGGATTAGTGTGTTAGACCTTTATGTCTGTGTTGGGGATTAGAGTGTTAGACTTTTAGGACTGTGTTGGTGATTAAAGACCTTTAGGGTTGAGTTTGGGATTATTGTGTTAGACGTTTAGGGCTGTGTTGGGATTATAGACTTTTAGGGCTGTGCTGGGGATTAGAGTGTTAGACCTTTAGGGCTGTGTTGGCGATTACTGTGTAGATTTTTAGGGCTGTGTTGGGGATTATAGACTGTTAGGGCTGTGTTGGAGATAAAAGACCTTTAGGGCTAAGTTGGGGATGAGTGTGTTAGACCCTTAGGTCTGAGTTGGGGATTATTGTGTTAGACAATTAAAGCTGTGCTGGGGATTAGTGTGTTAGACCTTTAGGTATGTGTTAAGGGTTAGTGTGTTAGACCTTTAAGACTGTGTTGGGGATTAGTGTTTTAGACCTGTGGGGCTGTGTTGGGAATTAGCGTGTTAGATATCTAGGGCTGTGTTGGGGATTATATAGCTTTAGGTCTGTGCTGGGAGCTAGTGAGTTATACCTGTAGGTCTGTGTTTTGGATTAGAGACCTTTAGGGTTGTGGATTAGTGCGTTACATCTGTTGGTCTGTGTTGGTGATTAGTGTGTTAGACCTGTGTTGGGGATTATTGTGTTAGACCTTTAGGGCTGTGTTGGGGATTATTGTGTTAGACCTTTAGGGCTGTGTTGGGGATTATCGTGTTAGACCTTTAGGGCTGTGTTGGGGATTAGTGTGTTATACCTCTAGGTCTGTGTTGGGGATTGGTGTGTTAGACATTTAGGTCTGTGTTAGGGATTAGTGTGTTAGACATTTAGGGCTGTGTTGGTGATTATTGTGTGAGAAGTTTAGGGCTACTGTATGTTGGGGATTATAGACCTTTAGTGCTGTGTTGGGGTTTAGTGTGTTAGGCCTTTAAGTCTGTGTTGGGGATTAGTGTGTTAGACCTTTAGGTCTGTGTTAGGGATTAGAGTGTTAGACCATTAGGTCTGAGTTGGAAATTAGTGTGTTTGACCTTTAGGGCTGTGTGGGGTGTTATTGTGTTAGACCTGTAGGGCTGTGTTGGGGATTACTATGTTAGACTTTTAGGGCTGTGTTGGGGATGTGTTGGGCATTATAGACCTTTAGGCCTGTGTTGTGGATTAGAGACCTTTAGGGTTGTGTTAGGTATTAGTGGGTTAGATCTGTTGGTCGGTGTTGGGGATTAGTGTGTTAGACCTGTGTTGGGGATTATTGTGTTAGACCTTTAGGTCTGTGTTGGGAATTAGTGTGTTAGACCTCTAGGTCTAGGTTGGGGATTAGTTTGTAAGACCTGTGTTGGGGATTAATGTGATAGACATTTAGGGCTGTGTTGGTGTTTATTGTGTTAGACATTTAAGGCTGTGTTGAGGATTAGTGTGTAAGACCTGTGTTGGGGATTAGTGTTTTATACATTTAGGTATGTTTTGGGGATTAGTGGGTTAGATCTATTGGTCTGTGTTGGGGATTAGTGTGTTAAACCTGTGTTGGTGATTAGTGTGTTAGACCTTTAAGGCTGCGTTGAGGATTAGTGTATAAAACCTGTGTTGAGTATTAACGTGTTAGAAATAAAGGTCTGTGTAGGGGATTAGTGTGTTAGATGTTTAGGGCGGTGTTGGTGATGAGTGTGTTAGACCTTTAGGTCTGTGTTGGGGATTAGTCTGTTAGACCTTTGGGCCTGTGGTGGGGATTAGTATATTAGAACTCTAGGTTTATGTTGGGGATTAGTTTGTAAGACCTGTGTTGGGGATTAATGTGATAGACGTTTAGGGCTGTGTTTGTGATTAGTGTGTTAGACCTTTAAGGCTGTGTTGAGGATTAGTGTGTAAGACCTGTGTTGGGTATTTTTCTCTTAAACCTTTAAGGCTGTGTTGGGGTTTAGTGTGTTAGACCTTTAGGCCTGTGTTGGGGATTAGTCTGTTAGACTTTTTTAAGGCTGTTTTGGGGGTTGGTGTGTTAGACCTTTAAGGCTGTGTTGGGTATTAGTGTGCAAGACCTGTAGGGCTGTGTTGGGGATTAGTGTGTTAGACCTTTAGTTCTTTGCTGGGGATCATAGACCTTTAGATCTGTGTTGGGGGTTAGTGTGATATACCTGTATTTTTGTGTTGGGGATTAGAGACCTTTAGGGCTGTGTTGGGGATTTGTGTGTTACACCTGTGTTGAGGATTATTGTATTAGACTTTTAGGGCTGTGTTGTGGGTTAGTCTGTTAGACCTGTAGGTCTGTGCTGGGTTTTGGTTTGTTAGACCTGTGTTGGGGATTAGGGTTTAGTCCTGAAGGAATTTGCTCCTGATTGCTGTGCATTTGAGGCTGTTTGTGAAAGGCAGGAAATGCTGGAAGGTATTTTAGGACATCATTTATTTCCTCCCCACTTGTGTGAGGTGGGAGAATCTATTCTGAGGCTGTGTCCTGTCTCAGGCTGGGGGGGGTGGGTGTGGGGTGTTCCATATACATGACTAACGAAAACCCAGCACACACGTGTTCTCCCCGCCGCCTCTAGAACCAGTAAACACACGCCAACCTGCAGCCAATAATCAGATCTGCTGCTGTCAGGATCACACGCCAGGTTATTATTTTTATTTTTATACATGCAGAACTCTGGGACTATAAAAACCTTCAGGGAGGATCTGCTTTTCTCTTATCTTTACTGTGTTGGTGAGGAAGAGTTCTCCAGGCTTCCTGAAGGACCTCCAGAAATCCAGACTCATTTAAATGTTAGTGTGTTGTTGAGGAGGAGTTCTCCAGGCCTCCTGAAGGACCTCCAGAGACTCTCATTTCCAGTCCAGTCCCTGAACCGGACCAGTTTCAGAGGAATGTTTCTGCTGGTTAAGACACACAGTGACCCACAAATGAATCATTCAAGCAGAACAAAGAGCATCTAACTGAAGTCCTGAACCAGTGAAGAACCAGGAACAGATGGTTCCAGATGATGGGACGGTGATCAGTATACTAGTGGTGCTGAATGGGAAGTGGCTGGAATGGGATTTTTAGGCAGAAGAGTTGGGGGTGGGGGGGCTCAGGTTTGCACAGGACTGTACATGGTTGTGGGTTGTAAACTGAATCTCAGAGGGAAACATTAATAATAATAATGCCGCGGTGTCCTGTGGGTGGGGGGGTAAGTGGACACTGACGCCCTCGCCGGCGAGCCGATCGCAGGTCATGTGACCTCCGGAGGAGACGAGGCCCGGTGTGTTCAGCTCGTTTGTCTCGGCGAGGCGAGGCCATGTGTCTCCCGGTAACAGGTGAACAGTGCCATGTATTACCGGCCCCCAGGGTCCCCTGGGGCGGGGGGGCCGGGGGATGGGGGGTGGCTCCGCCAGGTGTTCGGGTCACAATAAACACACCAGTGATTGAAAGTGCAACAACAAGGACAACACAACAGCAAGCGGAGCTATTAATACTGTGACCTGGACCAGTCTGTGTGTGTGTGTTTGTGTGTGTGCTGAACTTGCATAAAATCTGGAGAGAAGATCTTTTCACAGGTGCCCAGGTGCTCCGCCAGTGCAGCTGAAAAGTTACGGCGCCTCCAAACTGTAAAAATCCCAAACGCTGCAGAAAAACCTCCCGAATTAAAGCTGCTCCATATTTACAGTGAGCATTCACACATCCAGGAGAACATGGTATATATGATAGTGTACGTGCAGTGCTAAAAGTGTGCAGAACGCAGTGGAACGCAGTTTTATCGTCTTTTGGGTTACGCCACTTCTTTCTGCATTCTGGTACTTACTGAAACTGATCCGAGACAGCGACAGAGGCCTGACAATATGTCGGAAAATGAGAATTCCTGCACTTATTTTTTCCCACTTCAAGCTCTGTATGCGTGTAAATGCCCCTATGTGTGTGTGAGGTGAACTTGCCTGAACCCTGTGGAGGAGTGTATGAGAGAACCGCGGCACTGAACAGTCACAGATCCTCTAAACAGTGGAAACCACGACACTGCAGAAAACGCAGCAACTGATCAGATTTCAGGATCCAGGGCTGCAGGAAAGAGGCCGATTACTGAGTATCAACCTCACATCACCCTATCAGAGAACATATGGGCAAACGTGTGTGTGTGTGTGTGTGTGTGTGTGAGAGAGAGAGTGTGTGTGTGTGTGTGATAATATAATGTCAAACAGACCAAACCCGTTCAGATTAGAATGATTGTAATAAATAAAGAGACTGTATTAAGGCCCCTTTAGGGTGGTGTGTTGGGTTTAGGGTGCGGAGTGTAGTGTGCAGTGAGTGTTGGGTTTAGGGTGCGGTGGGTGGAGAGTATTGGGTTTAGGTTGCGGTGTGTGGTGAGTTGGGTTTAGGGTGTAGTGTGCGGCGGGTGTTTGGTTTACGGAGCGATGTACGCTGAGTGTAGGATTTAGAGTGCGGTGGGCGCTGAGTGTTGGGTATAGGTTGCGGTGTGCGTTGAGTGTTGGTTACAGTGGGGTGAGTGTTGGATTATTTTACAGTGAGTGTTGGGTTACGGTGCGGTGAGTGTTGGGTTTAGTGTGCTGTGTGTTTAGGGTGAGGTGAGTGTTGGGTTACAGTGCGGTGTGCGGTGAGTGTTGGGTTTCGGTGCGGAGTGAGGGGTGAATGTTGGGTTATGGTGCAGTAAGTGTTGGGTTACGGTGCGGTGTGCGGTGAGTGTTGAGTTACGGTGCGGTGAGTGTTGGGTTAAGGTGCAGTGTGCGGTGAGTGTTGGGTTATGTTGTGGTGTGTAATGGGTTAAAGTGCGGTGTGTGCGGTGAGTGTTGGGTTATGGTGCGGTGAGTGTTGGGTTATGGTGCGGTGAGTGTTGGGTTACGGAGCGGTGAGTGTTGGGTTATGGTGTGGTAAGTGTTGGATTATGGTGTGGTGAGTGTTGGGTTATGGTGCGGTGAGTGTTGGATTACGGTGTGGTGAGTGTTGGGCGCGGCAGGGGCGCCACCAGAAATTTTGGGCCCAACGAGTGTTGGGTTTAGGGTGCGGTGTGTTCGGTGAGTGTTGGGTTACGGAGCAGTGAGTGTTGGGTTACGGAGTGGTGAGAGTTGGGTTATGGTGCGGTGAGTGTTGGATTACGGTGTGGTGATTGTTGGGCGCGGCAGGGGCGCCACCAGAAATTTTGGGCCCAACGAAAGATTTTAATTTTGGCCCCCCCCCTTATTAAGATAATATTTCTAGCCCCTAGTAATATAGTAACATGTCAGTGCTGGGCCCCCAGAATCGTTCTAACCTTTCCCCCCCTGGTGGCGCCCCTGGGACATGGCTCCAGAGAGCTGGCGGAGCTTCTGAGCACCTGTAACTTATTTCATCTCACCTCACAAACACAATCACCCTGTTCCCTCACAGCTCATCCTGCAGAACACAGGAGATTAACATCAAGGAGAGAGTCACACCTCTCTCTCTCTCTGTGCATCTCTCTCTCTGTCTCTCTCTCTCTCTCTCTGTGTCTATCCATTACTCTCTGTCTCTATCCATCTTTCTCTCTCTTTCCCTCTGTCTCTCTCTCTCTGTTTCTCTCTCTTTCTGTCTCTCTCTCTCACTCTCTCTCTCTGCGTCTCTCTATGTGTCTCTCTCTCTCTCTCTCTCTCTCCCTCTCTCTCTCTGTCTCTCTCTGTCCAGAAAACCGGAGAACCGGAGACAGGGTCCTGGACCCTTGAGTTTCTCTGATGGTGGTGTGGAGTGTGTGTGTGTGTGTGAAAGAAAGAGAGAGAGAGAGAGAGAGAAACTGGAATGGTGTGAGAGAGTGAATGAAAGGAGGACAGAAACAGTTTATTTCCCTTTTTTTGGCACCAAAATTCAAAGACCTCATTTCTGTTCCAGCATCGCTCATCTTACACACACACACACTCTCACTCTCTCACACACACACACACACACACTCTCACTCTCACACACACACACGCACACACACTCATACACACTCACTGACACACAATTATGGAGCAGTACAGCTCGACTCATTTTCTTTATCCTCTTTGTGAGCATCCTTCTCCTTTGATTTCCCTCCGTTATTCCCCCGTTTTCCATCTCCATCTCTCTTTGTCTTCGGGAGAGACGGTGGGCGGGGCCGGGGAGATGAAAGCTCATTGGCTGGCAGGGATCAGGCCGTGTCTTTTCCCAGTGCCGGAGCGGTGGAAATGTGTGAACCGGTGGATGAAAGACAGTTTTGTCTGCTTGATGTCGGCGACTCCGCGAGGCGATCAGCGACGCTCCGTTCCTGCCGTCCCGAATTCCCAACCGCCATCAATCCTTCCACTGGAACACCGAGTGCCGCTGCTCTGATCCTGCACCCAGAGCTACGGCGGAACATTCCGGATCCTCCCGCCGCTGCCGCCAAACCTGTAACACTCACCTGATTTTCTCCCTGCACTTCCACCTCCGCCCAAACCCAGCTTCAATTTCACATCCCCCCGAAATGTCAGGCCGAGATCACAGAGCAGGAAAACTCGCGTTAAAGTTTCAATGGCAATAACAAAGCAGTGTTTCCTCCACAACAGAGCTCAGTCCGGAGGGTCTGCTGTGTAAAAGCTCCTCTCGGGAAGAAAAACTGCTCCAAACACGAACCATCAAAATCAGCTTTCACGGTCAATTACTTTCATTTATTCTACTGAAACAAATACAAACATGACAAATAAACAGAGCAATATACCAATAATATAACTGTCACAAATTCATTATTGCAAATTAAAATAAAAAAAATAAAAAGGAATGATAATTACTTTAGAAATTAAAGCTAACAAGTCTAACCATACCAAACAAATCTAGCTGACTAATGTAAACTTAGTAATTTTAATCCAGAATGAATCTGCAGCATGTAGTTTTACAGTAATATAGTGATTTTAATCCAGTATGAATCTGTAGTGTGTAGTTTTATAGTGATATAGTGATTTTAATCCAGAATGAATCTGTAATGTGTAGTTTTACAGTAATATAGTGATTTTAATCCAGAATGAATCTGCAGCGTGTAGTTTTACAGTAATGATAGTGGAGTAACACGTTATCAGTTTTTGTTGGTTTCAGGGTGATTGAAACTAATAAAATGAAAGACATCTGCTGTTTCGTGTCACTGTGTGATGAAACCTGGTCGTCAGTGATCTTTCCAGGAGTGGAAAACATTTAAAATTGAATTTGTGATGAAATAAAAGCATCTCTTTTATCCAGAACCAATCCAGTAATAAACGATCGAGGTTTGGAGCCGGAGACGTTCCTGCTTCGCCCCTCTCACACACACCACACACACGACTGTCCTCCCCAGGGATATGTGTGTGTGTGTGGGTGCGTGTGAGTGTGTGTTTGTGTGTGTGTATGTGTGTGTTTGTGTGTGCGGCATAAACACATCTTGAGCAGCAGGGACACGAGAACAGGTCAGAATCAGCAACTATTTTCTGCTTATGCCACATCAGTGGCTAATCAGTAGATTTCTATTCTCTCTCTCTCTCTCACTCTCTCTTTGTCTCTCTCTCTCTCTCCCCCTCTCTCTCTCGACATCTCTCTCTCTCTCTCTCTGTCTCTCCCCCCCCGTTTGTTCCGTACACACTGAGTTCTCCACTGCCCCTGGTCCCGAACACACGCTGGTGCAACTCTGCTGTAACATCCTAGTGTGTGTGTGTGTATGTGTGTGTGTGTGTGTGTGGTGTGTGTGGTGTGTGTGTGGGGTGTGTGTGTGTGTGTGTGTGGGGTGTGTGTGGGGTGTGTGTGGGGTGTGTGTGTGGTGTGTGTGTGTGTGCGCTGGCGTTTATGTGATTCTGGCCGATTGGTCGACCTGACTAAGTTAGGCTGGAGAAGGTAAATGTAATGCAGCTCCATGGCAGTACAGTGCAGGGACACACGGGTCCTGTGTGACTGGGGGAAAGAGTCTTTAAAGGTGTAATAAAAACTTTCTCCTACCAGGAAGAGAGCGAGCTGCCGTCGGCCCTCCGGCGTCATGTCCTCCCCTGGTAACACACAGCAGCATATCATCAATCACTCGTCCCACTTACAGTGTGCAGCCATGGAAAATATTAGATCTTTTTCTGGTTATTGCTTTTGAAATGCCTGGGAGTGAGTCTGTAAAACATGCAGGTCACTTTTGTTTTTATAAACTATTGACCACACCTGTTTCAGAATTCCAAACAAAAAAACCTCATAAATAATTTATTATACCTCGGAAATGTTGAAGTATGCAAACTCACACTTACAACTGCAACAATTAAATAGTGATAAGAGCAGAGAGTGTGTGTGTGTGTGTGTGTGTGTG
>JBBKCR010042254.1:0-11136 GCA_037577295.1 Ladigesia roloffi
ATTCCTGCGTGTTCATTAGCTTCCACAGATAACGTGTCTGGTTCCAGCGAGTGGTGAGACACACACACACACACACACACACCTGGATCTGCATTTCAATGGCATTCGGCCATTCATCACAGCCTTTAGAAATCTAGAGATGTGATCATAGATTATCTGGTCCCTCCGACTCTCCTGACCATTACTAGTTTAAAGTCGTCTCCACTATTGACCCGAGCGGAGAGTTTTTTAACCTATCAAGGTCGTTCTTGATAAGATCTACGTTCCGAGGTTCTACATTAATGCCTCACACGTGAGGATCAATCCGATTGTGATTAGAATGAACGATGTGTTAACACACAGCGCAAACAAATGGTACAATGCTGCCAAATAAGTAAAACAGCTCCTTATATGGAAGTTCTTCTGGAGTGTGTCGGTTCTCGAGGTGTCGGACGCCACGCTAAGCTTTGTTTGGAGTTCCTGTGTCACATAGAACCAAAGTTACTGTCATTTAAACACATGCAATGATAAAAACCACCACTGGGGTTTAAAAATGGTGTCACACGCAAATAAACATAAAGAACAAAAATGAAGAAATTTCTGTTATTTTAGGTTTTAGAAACAAACAGAAAAAACTCCAGAAACTGATTATATTTGCTGAAATCAGAGTTTACTGATACACTCTGAGTTCTGAGGGTAAACACCGGTTCTAGACTGTTTTACACCGGTTATATTCACTGAAATCTTGGCAGTGTTCTGTTTGTCCTCCTGGTTTTTTCCACCTTGTCTTTATCGTCTCGTCCTCCTCCTCCTCCTCTCCCAGATCGTAATCCGGGAAGGCCGCCCTCCTCTCCTGGGCACGGTTGGTGAAGTGGGGAGGAAGAGGCTTCTTCAAATGCGCATATGCTAAGCAAGCGGCTGCATGTTATCTGGGACCAGATCGTTTGTTAAATATTGTCCCGAACATTAGGAGCGGGGTTGCCTGTCAGCGCTGGGACTGCGATAAGGCAAGTTTAATACTGAGCCGCGAGCCTCCGAGAGATCAGGCCTGTCGAGTGTCTTTATCGGCGCTCGCTCGTTTGCCTGACCACTGTGTGCGGAATACCAAAGAAGGACATGGGAAAGTGGTGGGGCTGACGCATGTAGAGCAACCTGATAATGTTGCTGCATGTAACGTGCAAGAGATATTACCTGAACACGGCACGGCCTGTAGGCGCGAAACAAGGGGATTCATCAGGATGAGTAATGGCGGACGTGAGGCGGGAGCGTGTTTTTGTGGTTCCTGAACATGTGCTGTGCTCGTTCAGGTGTGGAGAGGGAGAGCCGCATCCATTAGCATAGTAATCTGCACGCGTGCATCGGAACACGGATGTAAAAGCTTTTTTATACATCTTAATATGTGCCTGGCGGTATATGATGTCTGAATGTGTATTCATATCACAGCTCTGGACTTAGATATGCAAATTCACACTATAAATATTTAACAGTGACAAAATAGTGATAATAATGATCATCGTTATAGTTATTTTTGCTACATAGATAGAAAAATAGTAAGTAATGACGGTTAACCTTGTATCGGATGGCTCAACACACTTGTAGGAGGACACCAATGATCACTTCTACCAGAGACGGAACCATTTTTATGCAGCACTGGTACCCGTCCAGACTGATCTGAATCTCTAGTTGAACTGGAAGATGGAGGCACCAATCTGATCCAATACCAGAATTTCATCAGAGTGCTCCCATCTCTAGTACAACCAGTGTTGGGCAAGTTACTTCAAAACTGTACTGCGTTATTTATTACTTGTTACTTTCAAAGTAATTCATTACATTACAATATTACTGTATTTAAAATTACACTACTATTCCATTACTTTTAAGTTACTCTGATAAAAATAACTGGAAATATGGAGCTAGCAATGTAAATATAGCTTCTGACTCAATGAGCTCATTCCACAGCTAATGGAAGGTGATGAAGTGATGACGCTTCAGCATGAAGATAAAAAAATCACTTCATTCCGTGTTAAAATTATATTGTAATGCGCGTTACTGAGTAAAATATTACCAATTTTTTTCTGTAATGCCTTACATTACCGCGTTACAGCAAAAAGCAATGCATTACAGTAATTAGTTACTATTGTAACGCGTTACTCCCAACACTGAGTGCAACTTGTAGTTGGTGATATTAGTCTGATCCGATATCAATATCAGACGGGTCCCATCTCTAGTACCAATATAGGTATTTAATCAGACTGCTACCAATCTGATGCAATATTGGTGTTGGATCGGACAGGTCTCATCTCTAGTAAAAGGGTTGTTAGTTGGTCCAATCTGATCCAATACTGGTGTTGAATCAAATTGGTCCTGTTTCTAGTAGAACTGGTAGATTTAGGGTCCAATCCAATCCAAGATTTGTGTTGGGTCAGACTGGTCCCATCTCTAGTACCAGTATGGGTATTTTATTAAATTGCAAACAATCTGAAACAATATGGGTGTCGGATCGGACAGGTCTCATCTCTAGCGAACATGTTGTTGGTTGGTCCAATCCGATTCAATACTGGTGTTGAATCAGACTGGTCACATGGCTAGCATAATTGACAGTTGTTTGGTTCTGTCTCATCCAATATAGATATTTTATCAGATCCAGATTCCACAGACTCATCACAAACCAGGGCACTTTCCAGATGGTGGGCAGGCAATGTTAATTGATTACCCTGTTTATGGCAGTTTTTACAGATTAGTTTGGGAAAACAAGGGCTACTTTTAGTCCAGAAAGAGAGAAGGTGGCAGACACGGTTCAGGAACCTCCGTCTTCAGTCTAGCGGAGCGGATTCCTGCATGCAGGGGCGACTGTAAAGGCGGAGCTAAGGTCAAAATGAAATAAAAATACACTGAAAAGCCAAAGTATCACAGCAATTAATAAAGCATGGGCACAGGAGCCACTTAAAACATGGGCATTACTGTAGAGGAAGGGATTTGTAAACATCCAGGTTAGGAGTTGACCTGAATTCTGGAGGAAACCTGGATAGATAAGTAGGAGATTGTATTTTGCAGTTTAGTAAATTAACAGCACATTTTCTCACCTGGGTGGAAACTGACTGGCCAATAGTGATGTGCGGTACCACCGATTTCCTTTCCAATCCGATACAAAGTAAAATTCAGGCTGGTTTTGACTATACTGATCCGATACCGATATTTTAGGTTATCTTCATAATAGGTAGAACACACCAGAATATTTGTTCTTGTTGTTTAATTATGAAGAATTACCATAACAAGAAATAAAACAAATGTTTGTTGTGAGAGATATATACAGCCGTATTTCACATATGATTATAGCAGGCAGTAAGTAGTTTCTTCTTATTTAGATGATGTCAATAATATAGTTATTTCCACTGAATTCCTGTTAATGATAAACTCCACATTTACCAAAAATTACTAAAATATCGATATTTTAATGCGAGAATCGATACTAAAACATCAATAACCGGTACTGATAATTCAGTATCGATCTGCACATCACTACAGGCCACTTTGGTACGAATGTCCAGGGCCCCACCACCTACAACATCTCTCTGAAGGTGGAGGTCTGGAGATGAAGTCATGATACTGATCCCATCCACAGTTACAGGAAAAAAGTATTTTCTTCCATTTGTTTGGATGGTTAAGGTTCATCTATAATTTCTGAGCACTCAATTTGAGCAAAGAGGTGTCGCCATGGCAGTCCCCAGCGGTTTGTATGGGAAGCCTAATTAAGCTACACTTCCAATATTTTTAACATATAGTTGTATTAGGGCTGGGCAATTAATCGAAAAGTAATTGAAAGTAATCAGAACCTATACATTCAGAACCTATAATCAATCAAAAATTTCAAGATTATTTCAATGACTTTCCATTTAAAAACATTACCACGTGTGGAGCCACTATTTTTAATAAGAAAATCACTGAAAAATAATTCATTTTGTTTCCAAACGTGCAAGTCATTTCAGTTTTCCTTTTGTTTTTATAAGAACAAAGTAAATGTTGGTTTTAGGCAATGTGTCTCATTCAAACTTGATGTTCAATAAATAATGGTAGATGGTAGATAGTGTGTTTCCTTCAATTATTTTAAAATCAAATAATGCAACCTTTTATTGGAACATTTCTGACTTTTAATATGTGAGCATATTTACTGTACAAAAGTTGTGAAAATATGAAGGCAAAAAAATAAATAACCATTCATTAATTGTAATCAAGTTAAAATGTTCAATTCATTGAGATTTTGATTTTCCAAATCGCCCAGTCCTCAGTTGTATGTTTTTTGCTGTTTGAATAAAAAGCACATGTGGTTTACTATAGCCTGGTGCCAACTTACATACAATACCACCAGCCAATCAAGCTGAAAGTAATGTTCGAGAAACAAAAAGAGCTTTGGAGTCGGTGTCCATATCGAACTGGAACTACAATTTAGTGGATTCAGCTCCATCGGCTGCAGATGCTCGGGTGGGCCATCATTGCTCTGAGTGATGGGGGGGATATTGTTCCCACCCAGAGAGAATGAGGCTATTTGTGCTGTCTTCTACCTCCAGCCGTGGATGGCTTTGTCGTGATAGAACCAATTCTGAGATTCATTTTCAGCCCTGCACAGTTCTCTTTAACCCCAGCACTGCATGGAAGTTTGCAACTGAAAAGTTTCCTTCCCTGTGTAAATATTAACTCGCACTTCTTCAGTTTTTCTTTTGCACAGTCATTTCTTCGCCCTTCTCTCCTCCAGCCTCTCTCCTCCTGTTTGTTTTTACCTTCCAGCTCATTTCCACATTTCAGCTCTGCACTTTGCTGATGGAAAAAGAAAAGACTTCTCTGTTTGCTGAGTCTGACAATGGCAGCTCGGGCTTAATAAATTTACTAGGTTTTGTTTACTGACTTGCTTCGATGGGTCTTTTCATATGAGCTGACTCATTGAGAGTTATGATAAGTCTGGTTTGTCTATCAGGAGTAAAAATGGAAACCATCCGGAAGTAATTATGGACAGCAGTGGGTTGTGATGATGCCACATTCGCGTGGCAAGTGGCACAAAACTATGGAATCAGATCTGTGCCATTTTTCGAAACAAAGTTTTTATAATATTCAACAAAATTCATGCAGAATTCTGTGCGCAGATCTCAAATCTCATATGTGATCGTAACTGCCGGCCATTGCTCTTGAATTTCCGGCCACGGAGCTGTCACTCAAAAACTTGCTGGCGAATGAGGTGAAGCCACGCCCACATGGGAGATTTGTGGCAGAACTAAAATTGAATCCTCACACAGTGAAAAAGTAAAAGGGGGTGGAGCCACTGAACAACCAGCAGCCAAACTGAACAACTAGCAGCGGAACTGAAAGTCTCACAGGAGAGAATGAAGTCTGAATGAATTTGGTCAAAATTAGGAGAATTCTAATTGAATTTTGTTTGATATTAGGAGAATTCTAATTTAATTTTGTTTGATATTACGATTTAACCCTGACTGAATTTAGTTTGAAATGAGGAAAGTTTTGTTTCGAAATTTTGGCACAAATCTAATTCCATAAAAAACAGACTCGCAACACATTGCGCCTGTTACTGTATAAAGACTAAACAGATTATTATGGTGTCCACAGATAGCAAAATTGGTACACACTTCTATATAGTGGTGTAGGATACAGGAGAGGGCTGAGTACATATAAGTGCGAACAGTACGGAGGGTTTTGGGCTTATAACTATGTCCACATATACCAGAATTTGCAGAAACATTAATATATGTATCCCACCCCCATATGGTTCAGCAGCATATTTTCTTCCATTGAGCATCCCTTCATTCATCATGCTCTCCGGAAACATGTCTTCGGGGAGCCAACAAAGCAGTGTCCTCTTCACAGAAATAACGAATGAGCGAGTGATGCCGCCTGAGCGGGCCCTGGGGGCAGCGACAGGCACAAAGGGAAAATGACTTCTTTCTGAGATGAAGTCGCACAACATTAGCCTTTATTAGCTATCACACAGTCGTCCATTTCCCGCGGTACTGGACAGACTCAGCAGTCAATGACAAGCCAGGCTTGGCTGAGAGAGAGCTGGGGGCCGGAGCTTACTCCACGACTACTCGGACTTACTTGCTGGACCTCCACTGGTACCGCAGACTCCCAGTCAAGTCAAGTCATGTAGGGTTTAATGTCATTTCGACCATACACACACTGTACAGAATTAAATGAGTTAAAGTGCCTCCAGGACAGGGGTATTCGAGATCCAGTTGTTAAATTTCGGCCAAGTAGAAGGTCCGAACTGAAGTCCTTCTTGTATATTATAGCCTTCCCCTATGTCCACATTTTCACATGCATTCTGCAAAATGTAATGTTCATTTCAAATGCAGGAATTGAACAACTAACTCTTTTACCAGAAATAAAAATAATCCCAGGCAAATACATTCAAAAGTTGCAAAATGCATTTAATTATCGATAAAAACGTGTACACTATTAGTTTTTTCCTCCTGTCGTGTCTGGTTTTGGGTCCATGCGTAGTTTTGCGGGAAGGGCGGGGCCATTTCGATCTCCTGATGGGTCGGTTTGGATCCTGATGGGTCTGTTTGGATCTCCTGATGGGTTGGTTTGAATCTCCTGATTGGTCGGTTTGGATCTCCTGACGGGTCGATTTGGATCTCATGATTAGTCGTTTTGGATCTCCCGATTGGTCCGTTTGGATCATGATGGATCTCCTGATGGGTTGGTTTGAATTTCCTGATTGGTCGGTTTGGATGTCCTGACGGGTCAGTTTGGATCTCCTGATAGGTCCGTTTGGGGTGTCGTTAAAAAAAGCTGACCCACAGAACACTACTACAGGTGATAATAAACTAAAAGCCATTTGGGAGCTGAAAGAACCGGCTCTTTGGGAGCCGAGCCAGAAGAGATGGCTATCTTCCCGAACTTCCCATCACTAGTAAACTGACGAGTGAAGCTGCTGTTGTATTAACTGGAACAGCGGCGCCCGCTGTCAACAGCCGTGACCGTCCAGAATAACGATCCATGAAAATTACTTGATCTCCTGAATTACCAGTCTGGTCACGGGTCCGGACAGAACCAGCAGACTGTCTGGATCCGGACTGAGGTCTGCCATTTGCTGATGCTTGCTGTAGGACCATGGAGGAGAATAGAACAGACAAAACAGCAAACAGGACACAAATGTGGGAAAGAAATACAAGCGCAACAATACAATGGAACAAGACAAGACAATAAATAATTTACTGCAATCAAAAGCAGCTGCAGTCTGGACGAATTCAGTATTTTGACAGGAACTGTATTCTAGCAGAGAGAGTTGCATGTGGAGAAATGTAGACCAGAGTTAAACCAAAAGAAATGTTATGTGGAAATAGAGCAGGACATAACATGTGCAGATTAATAAATAAACGCCTGATGAGTGGAGTGGTTTGTAGCACAGCTGTCTAACACAGCCAGCTGAAGCACAAAGAAGGTGCTAGCAGCTAATCATGTGGGGCGTTGAATACTTGACTTGGAACCAAGAGGTCATGGGTTCAAATCCTACCCTTAGCACCACTAGTTTCCTGAGCAAGACCCATAATGGCAAGTTGCTCCAGGAAGACTGCCCCCTGTAGGTAGGGGATGTAAGTCGCTTTAGATGAAAGTGTCTACCGTAAATGTAAATGTGCTTCACCGATGGAAGGAGGTGTAGTGATGCCAGCTGGGCCAGAGAAACTACATGACATCAGTGGATGTTGCACCACCAGTATGAACCTCAGGCATATTTAGACAATTTGCTCGAAAGAGTGAACAATGTGCTACTGTTATCATGTCATGCGATTTAACCAAGTCTTGTTTATTGTCATATGTCATTCGGTTTGCTTTATGGGAATAATACAAACTGTAAAAAATAATAAAATAAATAAATGAGTGCCTAGAAAATCATGGTGTTTTATACAACAGCCCGGCAAAACTAATGAAAAAAGTAAAGCAAAGAAGATCTGGTCATCAAATACAACATGCTTTAATATGGACATCAACAATAGAGATGTCAGGATCATTCTTTACTAAGAGACCAACCTAGCCCTGCGGAGTCTGAGATAAGTACTGAGGCTGTGAGGCTCGACTTGAAAGGAGAAAAATAAAAGATATTTGCAAGATTAGCCTAAAGGTGGTTCTGTTACAGCCAGTCCATGAAGCTCCTCATGACTGGACTGTTTGCTAAACTGTATTTTCCTGCAGATTCCGGTTTGTTGTTTTGTTCTGAAATCTACTGCCTGGAAAGCCTGCCTGGGGGCAATGCCTTGTTTGAAATTTAATGAAAGCCTGCTGTTTGTGTCCTCGTCATAATCAGATCAGATCAAACCGGATTTTAACATACAGAAGTTCATTTTCTGGTTTCCATCAATAAAAGTAGGAAAGACGAATCCCACAGGTGGGAAATTTACTCAGCGGCAAAGTGGAGAAGAAAGCAACATGCAATACAAAAACAACTGCACATTATACAATATAAATACACATTTATAAAATATTCGCCTTGCAATCATATCACGACTGATGTTCTGCCTTAAACACTGCAGTGCAGGTGGCAGCCAATAGTGACTGGCGAATGGACTTTCAGATAGACTTTATCATAAAAACGTTGTATTTCAGATTTGGATTTTTAATTACGTTTCAAAATTTGTAGTCAAAACGTGTCGATATTATTTACTGAATCTTCTTTTTATCTTGTTCTCTTTCATATTTAAATTGACTCCTGTATATGTTCCACACTTTGAACTGTGAAAGCTGTATAAAAATTTGCCAAATCAACATTTAGTTAATTTAATTACCTACTCCATCTGTTAGCCGATTGGTTCTTTTCTTTACGTTTGGACTGGACACCCCATGTCTTTTGTGTTGGGAAAACATCTTCAAGAGATTCTGATTCTTTGCCACAGCGCTGGTCCAGCGTTGCAGTAGTCTTGTGTACTTTGTTGTGGGTTCTGCGGTAAAGTGTAACACTATTGTTCTGCTCCTGCCCACGGCAACAGGGACCGAAGGCTCAGTCCTGGGAACCGCTTCTGCTCCGAAGGAACAAATAACACAAAAGGCCTGCCGCTGGCGTGATTTGCGAGTGTGCCACGTTGGCACATCTTCTCACTAACAAGTGGAAACTGGGCACCAGGGTGACATGAGCGTCACCTTTCGGATTTCGGTTGTAAAACAGAGATGCTTCTTCTGCGGAGAATCTATAAAACCAATCGGCAAACAGGCTGCAGTGAAGCCGAGAGAAAAGAGTTGGAGCAAGGCCGGGAGGTTCCCATGGTGGAAGAATGCGGCTCCTGGTTCCCAAAGGCCGTTCTAGACGGGGCAGTTAATCTCTACATGAAAAATCTGTGCTGGAGGGCCGAACCGACAATAACTTGAATGAATTCTATTCACCATTAATTTTCTCCATATAAAAAGTAATAAATGATAAATTCTGAAGAGCTGCTACTAACTATACGAATATTCAGTAAATATTTATGTAAATGTATTCATTGTGGTGTAGGGCGAGGAGGAAAATAATCCTATAAAAGTAATTTTTAGATTCAGATTCAGGTTTGTTAAAGACCGACATTGCAGGAAACTCAGTGTGAGCCTGAACTGTCAATCACACACATCAGAATAAGAAACAAAACAGACAATGAACATATTCAAATATTAAAATATTAAATTAACGATGTGTGTTCTAGATGGACTATTTAAAGTGGTACACACACAGTTCTAGAACACGCTTTAAGTAGTCAGTCTAGAACACACAGGCTTTAAGAAGTCAGTCTATAACACACACGATTTAAGTAGTCTGTCTAGAACACACACGCTTTAAGTAGTGTGTCTAGAACACACACGCTTTAAGTAGTCTGTCTAGAACACACAGGCTTTCAGTAGTCTGTCTAGAACACACACGCTTTTAGTAGTCTGTCTAGAACACACAAGCTTTAAGTAGTCCACCTAGAACACACACGCTTAAAGTAGTCTGTCTAGAACACATGTGCCACCACCACCCCCCTAGAACACCATGGTACAGTTCACACAGTGGTTCTATGTGCCCCTCTAAAAACACACTGGCCCCACCTCGGCCCCCCTGGTAATTTTGATCTAGAACCGCCACTGGTGGTTCCCTCTGGGGAAGGCGGTGGGTGTAACGGAACTATAAGGGAATTTAGTAAATAGAATATAGTGCAGGAGCTGAAACCTAAATGCGCAACATTCTAGAACACAAAATGTTTGTGAACTCTGAGTTGACACTTCCGGAACACGCCGGGGTATCTGGCTACTCAGCGACAAAAGCAAAACCAATAATAATTTTCACAGCGACAGTAGAGGGAATATTATTCATGCCTGGAGAACAGTGTGCTCTCTGATCTTGGCTGTTTTGAGTCGAGCCCGTCTTTTACCACCCCAACCCCTCGCTACTGAATGACTATTTAATTTTTAGGGGGTATAAATGCTAATTCTAATGCCACACTGAGGCTTCAGGCTCTGGTCTTGAGAAGCAAAAGCAAATCAGCACAGCTCCCCGCCCTGCAGGAGATCTCACACCAGCACCGCCAAATTAACTTCCATCCTCCCGCCATTACCCCGCAACACACAACCAGCAGGGTCCCAGTCGAATGTGCTACGAAGTGTAAACCAACGCCATACGGTAAAACAGCTCCTTATATGGAAGTTCCCCCGGTGTTTTTCGGTTCTCAAGGTGCCGAACATCATGCTGAGATTTGTTTGGTGTTCCTGTGTCAGGGAGGACTAGAATTACTGTCATTTAAACACATGTAATAATAAAAACCACCACTGGGTTTAAAAATGGTGTCATGTGCAAATAAACATAAAATACAAAAATGAAGCAATTTCTGTTGTTTTAGGTGTTAGAAACAAACAGAAAAATCACAAGAACCTAGAGAACTTTGAGGATAGTCTGTGCCCACAAGTGGGAGGGGAAAACCCGCAGAAGGTGGGGCTCCGGGTAGCGGCCGATAGAAAGAGTAGCAAACCGAGAGAGAGTAGGAGAACCAACACCGGTTCTAGACTGTCTTACACCGGTTATATTTACTGAAATCAGAGTTTACTGATACACTCTGAGTTCTGAGGGTAAACACGGTTCTAGACTGTTCTACACCGGTTATATTTACTGAAATCAGAGTTTACTGATACACTCTGAGTTCTGAGGGTAAA
>JBBKCR010042265.1:0-11136 GCA_037577295.1 Ladigesia roloffi
TGACTACCAGACTGCTACGGCTAAAGCTAATATTCTGCGTTTGTGTTCTGCTGAGGAAACAAAGTCACCTTCGACTTGGATGCTCTGGGTGTAAGCAAATAAACATCGAATTTTCATTTTGGGGTGAACTATCCCTTTAAACCATTCCTGAACAGTTATTGCAATTAATGGTAGGACGCTTCATACTGAAGGAGACTTTAGCCTTTAAACAATACTATTACCATGAAGGAGAGTAGCACTTTAACACTAAAATACCATATAAAAGCTCCTATGTGGGATTGGAGCAGATGGGTTAGTCTTCACTTCTCAGAAGCAACATTTCTCAGAAGCATTAAAGAGCCCAGAGTGAACACAATCTATTTGCATCTTCACTGGTTGTCCTGCCGTTTTAGAGATGCTCAGATGCAGTATTGCCATCACATTTTCAATTTCATCAAAGCATCTAAGGTCTTTATGCTTACCCATTTTTCCTGCTTCCAACATTAATTGGTGTTTAGGTGGCTCTATGGGATGCTGAATGTGTGCAAAGTCACTTGCATGCATTGAGTTGAAGGCAAACCCAGAGTGAAATTCCTGTTGGCAATGCTTTTTCATCCAGCTTCTCACTATGAGTTCTATGGCGGGGTGAGCTTGAATACCGGCAGAGGCTCAGCAGCAAGCCCCTTATGTGTTTGAAGGAGGTGACTAAAGGGAGTGCTAAAGTGGGGGCACAAAGAAGTCCTGAAATGCAGAAAAAACAAACTGCAGAACAATCGGAATGCGGAAGACCAGACTCTAAGAGGCAAACAAATGTCCGACTGTGGAACACTAGGACACTAGTAGGAAGGGTTGTGGAATAGCTGGACACCAAGGCAAGCGGAACGACTAGGAAACAAAATGGCCGATGGTGAAACACTCGGACTCCCCAAGGAACATAACCATAAAGATAGGAATGGGTGGTGAAACACCCGGCCGCTTGCACGAGTTTAAAAAACTATACTGTATTAAGTGTAATTGTCCTAGATCTTTCTGAAGCTTTTGGTACTGTCAAACATAAGATCCTCCTGACTTCACTCACCAGTCTCAGAATCATTGGTTCTGCATGGCAATGGATTGTGTCTTACCTTGAACGTTTCAGTTACTCAGTGCCATTGAAACGATCAATGTCAGCCCCACAAAGACTTGCCACTGGTGTTCCCTGAGTTTAGAGCTTGGCCGCATTCTCTTTTCTTTATACCTTTATATCTTTTCTTTTTTATTCCTCTGAAGACCACAAGTCCCTTATAGAATACTGCGGCATTTCTGGAAATTAGTACACAAATTCTCAAATATTACTCCATTACTGCGAATGCTTTACTGGCTTCCTGTGGCTAATCACATTAGATTTAGAACTAGCAATCACCTACAAAGCCAAGAATTGTCCAGCACTGTCTTGATAATCAGAAACTGATCAGACAATGGATCAATGGATCACAGCTCACCATTCAGGAGCATCAAGCACAGATTGACTTGACTCACCTCTTCTCAGACATGCATCAAGACATCTCTCTGCTTCAGCTCTCCTGACCTTCAGAACTGCTGAGGCCCTCACTGTGTTTTTTTAATGATGAGTGAAGAGACATACTTCACAAAAACTGCCATCTGTGTGTGATATGACCGTGGTAGAGGACTAACTCCATCTCTGGAGGAATCTTAGTCTGCTGGAAGGTCTCAATTAACGTACAAGCCTACTAGTGTGAAGAACATGTTTATTTGTGGACTACAATAAAACAGTCTGCCAAATGTTGTAAATGTATATATTTAAACAGGAACAAACCAGAGTACAACATAGTGTCACAAGCCATACCCGCCAGGGAATGTGCTAAGTTTCTTTGTTTTGTATACTTTTCATGTGATCATTTGTGCTGTAAATCCAAATGAACCAGTGGTAAAAATGAGGCAACTCAGAAAGGTGTTGAAGCTCCTGATGGTTAGCAGATGTAGACCAATCTTCCACAGTTTTGATTTTTTTGCTGATCCACATGAATAGCACTCACAGTGATTCCATTCGAAGAACAACAAAGAGCTGACTCTTTAGAACTTGATATGAGAAACATGGTCTGTAAAGATTGAGCATCATCCAGGTAAAAAAAGACTATCAGGTGACTCCTGTTTCTGTGAGAACACACTTTTGTGGGACATGTAGTGACGAAGTTTCCAGACTGATCACATTACAGGCAGGATTGTGTAATTATTCTTGGCTGTCTCAGTGAGGGTCAGGTTATCACAGCTGACATGTATAGGTACAGTGTACCGTTAGTGCTGTTGTGGCGGTGAATTAATCAGGGTGTTCAGCTGAATCTGTTATGCCAGTAGCAAGTCAGTCTAGAGCAGGGGTCTCCAACACGTAGCTCGTGAGCTACCAGTAGCTCGCAACCCCTCTCCAAGTAGCTCGCTGAAGGGTTAACAAATCTACATACATTTGAAAACGTGACTAGTCAAATTTTATTAGTCACTTGGAAAACCAACTTGCATGTATAGCCAACCATATCTGCCCCCTTCTTACACCAAATCATTATTTGCCCATTAGTCAATAAAACAGTTGTGCTGCTGTCAAGGTTCATGAGTCAAAGGTGATGATTCAGATTCGGATTTGGATTCAGATTTAGATTCAGATGATGGGAGATGGGCAGGAACCATGACCGCAGCAGATCGCCATATAAATAAGAGGCTGAAAACGTATTTTCATGATACAAAAATTAGTAGCTCTCTGCCATTTAGAGGCTTAGGGTGTTTTCACATTTGGCACGTTTCATCCTTTAAAGTGAATTGGTTCGTCAGAAATTTTTGCATAATGTGAACATACCAAACGAACTCAGGCTCCTCTGAAATTAACTGAACTGAGACAGAATAAATAAATTATAATAATAAATAACATTTTAAATCCAATTAATAATTAAGTAACTAAATATAGATAGATAAATATAGATGGTACATAGATAGACAAATAGATTGATAGATAGGTAGATAAACCACTAAATATATAATTAATTACCTAGAGATTCTTGTCAATTTCCCCCACCAAGCTGCATTGCCACAAAGAATTATTGCTCTCCACTGAAAAAAAGTAGCATAAGTCTTTGTGGAAAATGTAGAAAATTGATAGCGCTTTTAACTACCTAATCTTGTAGAACACAAAAAGAAAGGGGAACATGAAGAAACAATGGCAGCAGTTTGGATGAGGAATTAAACTCTGAACAGAAAAAATTACTGAAGCCCCATCTGGGCTGAAGTGGACCAGAAAGAGGATAGATTCTATTTCAAATGAGCTTACACTGTAAACATAAAACAAACTGAGTTCCTTTTCTTTCGGTCCACTTTTTGGACCATTTCTAGAGAACTGAGTTCAGTTCATTAAAGGGGACTATTTGTGAAAATACCCTTATTCACACTTATCAACCCTAACCCTGGTCTCCATGCTGGTCTGACAATAATTTCATCAATCATAAGCCAATGAGGTGTAAAAGGTTTATTTAGAGGAAATCCAAATCAGAAGAACCCCCCCTTTCTTGAGTCTGTTGGGATCAGAGGCGGAGCTAGACATAGTGAGCATCTGGGGCTTAGCCCAGAGGGGGGTCTGGGGGTCCTCCCCCATAAAATTTTGGATTTCTTAGATGCAATTTCCTGCATTCTAGTCCACTTTAGGGTAGACATGGCAAAATCCTAAATCCGTAATGAGATCTTTTTAAACATGTTATCTAAAACATTAATAAAGTTTGAATAAAGTAAAGAATATGTCCAACATATTTTTTATATTTTCTTGGATTTTCAAGACGTGCTGCCTGGATCACGCTTTAATGTAAGGTAGCCTAAAATTTTAATTAGGCAATATAACACTGTCAAATAAGCTAAAATGAGAGAAAATTACATTTGGAAAACAACGTTGGTTATATGTTTTGTATGAGGTGAGGAATTATCATAGCAGCAACTATTTGCAGTCTAACCTAGCTAGCATAGCATAGCCAATATAGTGCTGGACAGTACAGCCAAGTTGTGATGAGCATCAAATGTCAAAGTGAGCTGAACTGATGTGTTTATAATCACTGACCTGAAACGTCTGACAAGTTACTGGCAGCTGCTTCTGATGTATCTCTGGTGATTCTTTTTTTAAAGAAATGTATTATGTTCATGGTAACGTTTGAGGCTACTTGTAGACAGAGACGAGTTCTGACAGACAACAGACGAATAGAAAGTAGCTGTTAACGTTAGTGTGATGACTTTGGTCAAAGACAGTAAATAGTTAATAGATAATAAAGGTAAATTCATACTAACAATGTTTAAAATGTGTTGGCTTAGAAATCCGACCGAGGTGGGACATCTGTACCAAAAAGGATATTTATGGTGTTGTGCGTGCAGCTCAGGGGAAGTGAGCACTCTTGCTATGATTATCTTGGGCATTTCTCCGGTGAGGCTGAGCTAGTTTGGGGAGAGAGAGAACATCTCTTGTGTACTCTTGTACCCTGGAAAACTTTCGTCTTTTTACAAACAAACAAAAAAAAGAAACATTTACAAGAAATCTTCAGTAAAACAAGAAAAGCAAGCCTTGTGCGGAGATCTCTTTTGCTTTGTTCGCTGGCTGCCCGTTGAAATAAATGCATTTTAAAAACGAGGGAAACGAGGGTTTGTGCACATTAATGAGTTTCATGTATTTCATAGGCAGCATATATTGTCAGGGTTGTCATATTTTTTTAAAGCTTAAAAAGATTCGGGGCTTTTGAAATGAGTTTCGGGGCTTCAGTCCCCAAAGTCACCCCCAAGCTCCGCCCCTGGTTGGGATCCTTCTATACCAGTTTTGCACATCTAGACTGTGAAATATTTGCCCTCTCATCTTTATACAACTGTTCAAACTCAGTCAATCTGAAGGGTGACTGCTGGTGGTCTGCAATCTTTTTGTTATCCCACAGAGTTTCTATAGGTTTTAGGTTTGGGCTCTGACCAGACAACCCAGGGACATTCACCCTTTTCTCACTTCAGCTACTGTGGTCAATTTTGCTGTGTGTTATAGGTCACTCTCATTTTGAAAGGTGAATCTTCTTCACTTTGTCAACTTTCTGACAGCGGTCAACCGTTTATCCTCAAGAATTTGACAGTATTTTGCTCCATCCATTTTAACTTTATTCTGACAAGTGTCCCGATCTCCGCTGCAAAGAAACACCCCCACACCATGCTCCTACCACCACTATGCTTTACTGCAGGTAAGGTGTGCTTTGGATGGTGAGATGAGCCTTTAACACTTTAGTATGCATCTCCTGGCTTTGGCTTATTCATAACTTTATCCCTGATATCGTTTTGACAGTACTTAGCCACCCACAGATTGGTTGCATTCAGATGCACTTATAAGCAGTTTAATGATTCAGGAATAGCTGTTTTCATGCTGAACTAATCAAAACAATTGCAGTTGATCACAGGTGGAAGCCAATAAGATTGGTGTGTAATGGAGAAAGTGATTAGTTACACAAGCACACAGGCCTTTACTAGGAGCAGTGTTCCATTATCTATCTCAGCGATTCTGGGGTTCTTTTTTTTTTATTTTTTTTTTTTATTTTATTATATCTTTCACTTGGATGCTTTGTCTTCATTTCAGGCTGCAAAGCAATGACATTTTAAAGTGGTGATTCTTTTTTATGCCCACTATATTTTAGTGGTATCTGTTCAGAATATACAGTTCCTTCTGATTTATATGATTTTCTGGCTTATCAGATTTATATATTATTTTGTACAACATGCAACCCATTTTAAGAGACTACTGGTGTCTTACCTTACCTTAATAAACTGGGAGAAATTCTCCATGGTACACCTCTCCAGGAACGATTAGTTGGCATTTATGAACTTTGCAATAGCATTTTGTTGACTTTGGTATGGTTTTGTCGATTTTTCTGTAGCCACTCAAGTGGTGTTTGATAATTCTGTCCCTGAGAGCTTAAGCTCCTGCAGCTTCACCACAAATAATATGTTTTGCACAAAATAAATTCCACCCATCCGCAATTTCTTTTATAAAAAAAACAGATAAAATTTGCTCAAAAACATTTTTACATTTAATATTATTTTGACATTAATTTGTTACTTCTAACCTTTAAACATGTACATGTAATTGTAATATCTATTTATATCTATATTTATATGCTAGAATTATATTCAATAACAAATTTAATTCTACAAAATATATAGATTTTGCTGATGCATTCTCCCTCTAAACTGTTCTTAGAAAGCCACACATTTCTTTTATTTGCAGTGACTTGGGAGAAAATCAAACACTACAACCATGGCCATTCAAAATTATCTAATTAATGAATTGTGATAATATATTTAAACAGCAGAGACATTTAGTGCGCCCAAAAAATATCTGATTCAATTTAGTGCAAAGTGAGATGTGGGAAGAGGGGGGAGAGGTGAATGATCTTTATCTTAAATTTTTAACTGTGGTAATGTGTCACATAATGTAAACTATGTGTTTTGTTGCTTTGGAAACACTATATGGTGCAGCTTTCTATTTTTCTTTTTATAATTTTCTGCCTCAGATCTCCTCTCTTTCTTTCTTAATCTCCTCTGCCCAGCATCCTCCCACCCCCACATGTTGATAAGATGAATCTGTCCAGCTCAGCATCTTCAGGCTATTTAGAAATACAGTGCCTGTCCATTCATATTGCCTACAGTACAATTAATATCTAATTACCTTACAGGTCTTAATACAGGAACAACAGCAAGGCACTCTGCTTCTGCTTACGACTGCCTGAAGTGTCTGTTTGATTTAATGCATTCAATAGCTAGTACTGGCCCGGGTTAAAAGATGTTGTCTTGCACACCAGCAGACAAAGACGACCTTCTATAACAAGGGAAGGCTATGAATCATACAAATTCACTTTATAACTGAATAACTTGGAATCATGTCTTCAAAATCTGAATAAACCTCATTTATTTCTATCTGCTTCAAATGTTCCAGAAAATATCTACATTTGCAAGGAAGAGAAAAATAGCCTTTATCTTACCAAAATGTTTTAGCATTACATGTTTCATGGTTGTGGTTTTAATTACCACAACCATGAAACATGGTTAATAATTATATTAATTATATTAATTATTATATTAATTATATTAATTATTATATTATTATATTATTATTATACTATCACATTGACTATTTTATAAACGAAGTCATTTCCCTGTAAATAGGGTATAGAATTGTTTGTATTTTATGAGTAACTGAAAATAAATAAACTTTTTGACTGAATTAAGTTCAGAAAATGTGATTGGGTATGAGGGCACATTTTAGTAAATACATTTAATTTCACTCTGAATTAGGAGAGTAATAACAAAGCTAATAATTTATGAATGTGTAAGCATATCTATTTACTGACTCATCTTTCCAGATACTGATTAAAACAATTCAAACTAAAAAGCACGACCAAATCTCTTAATGGAATTTCACATTAAACTTAATCTACATCTAGAAATCCAGCTTTGAACATTAACATCACCAGTAAAAACAAAACCTTTCTGCAATGACACAGAATTCAACACAGAATTCCTCTCACCCTTCACTCTCTTATTGGAGAAATATGTGTACAAACACAGCACTGCACTCATCTAAATACTGCACTCAAAGGGGACTCAACACCAGTTAGATTAAAAGCTGATAAATCTCTCAGGGATCTGTGTTTACGAAGGCTCACAACTGTGTGTGTTTGTGGGTCACCATTAATGAAACATACTTTTTCTTCATTTTAATGAAAATGTGGCAGGTGGAGTGCCACGTTGCTGCCGGTCTATCATCTCCAAGATAAATCATACCGAAAGCAATTAGTCTGGTTCACAGATGTTAACTCACAGATAATTAACTTTACTGAAAACTTCAGCCTGGATGGTGTCCCTGAAGCACTGGCCTTATTCTCTGGAGTGCTATAAGCACAGAGCTCAAATCAATCCTAATTAAATCAATACTCAAACCTTTACCTACTCATTCCTGACTCTTGAGGACATTTAATGTCTTGGACAAGTAGGGTATGGCTCTGGTTTCTATCACATTGTTGGTGGCACACTGAGGTGTGAAAACACAGCATGCAGCCATCAGTGCCACAATCAGACCTTCACGCACTGTGTGGAACCAAATGTCCAGTACCAGGACAGCAGCTGGTGGTGGTGTTGCCATTTAGTGCTTCAACTAAAGGCTCTACACAATCATCTCTGATCGCCCACCTTTCCAAAAGGACTCACACCCTGTTACACTTACCTGAATAACCTCAGCCTTAAGGGCATTCTCACTTTCTTTCTTCAACTCTAAATGTAAAATTAGCATTTTGGTCTGTGTAACACTGTTTTGTCTATGGTTGTGTGCACTTTGCTCTGTTCAGTCTGTGAGAGGTCATTTTTCCACTTTTTTAGAAGTGAGGGTGTTTGGGGTGCTGAGCACTTTGCCAGAACTGTACATGTAGTTTTCTTCACAGGTTAAAAACAGTTACCTTTTCATCATCCTCTGTGAAGAGCGCTCCACCGGGACTCTTGTTGATAGCCTGAGCGACTCCTATGATCTCTCCATCACTGTTTCGTATAGGCATACACAGCAGTGACTTGGTCTTATAACCCGTTAGCTTGTCGATCTCATCACTGAAACGATGATCCTGTCCAGGAAAACAAAAAAAGACCTCTCATCATTGTGATACTCTCATCATTGTGATACTCCTATCATTGTGATACTCCTATCATTGTGATATCTGTGTTAGTACACCCAGAACTGCACCTTAAACTATATTTTAAATGTTTGTTTGAACAATTTCGTCTTCACAACTACTTACGTGTGTGTACAAGTGGACCCCTGATAATGATAGTTGTATAATTTATCTGTTTTGTTTTTTTTTAGCCCACTTTTGCTCTCCCTATACTTTGTGTTAATCAGTGTCTGGTCTTTATATTCTGCTGCCTGTGTGTGCTGCTGCCTGCTAACATAAGTGAATTTGGGCTGTTGAAAAAGCACTATACAAATGGTATATTATTTATTAATATTTATATAATAATAATTATTATTATTATTGTTGTTATTATTATTATTATTATTATTATTATTATTATTATTATTATTGTTGTTGTTGTTGTTGTTGTTGTTATTATTAATGTTTTTGTTGTTGTTATTTTTATTATTATAACTAGTAGTGGTAATAATAATAGTAGTTACCATTATTAATAATACGATTTTTAATGTTGGTTAAAATTATTTAGTACACCACCTACTTACTGTCTTTCAGGGCTTATGTTTTATTTGTGTTTTTGGTAAATTGCTCCAGATTTTAAATTATTTAAATCATTTCATTCGCATAAAACCCTTGCTTGAATGCTGCTTTGTTTGAAAAGATTTGGCAGTAGCTTTAATTGAGACATATTTGCTCACCACAGCTAATAGACTTGTAAACACTGTGCGGGTGTTCGACATTTCGTTCATTTTCAATCCCAGCTAGGAACAACAGTCTCTAACTAGCTTTCAGTGAAGATGTATAACACGCTGAGCAATCAATACAGACAGCCTCACACGTTTTTTACAGAGCTCAAGGGGTAGAGACAAATCAACTTGGGGCACGTGAGAAAAAGCCCCCCAGCACAACACGAGACCCACGTTTCTGGCTCTCTCGCACCTGGTACGCGTCCGGGATGTTGACAGTCTCTCCGTGCTCAGCCACGTAGCCAATGATCCCCTTCCCCCACGGAACCTGGACCTCGTCCGAATTGCTGAGCGAGGGAAGCACGGTGGTCCCGGCGTGCACGTCGAAGAATTTGGAGACGAGAGTCTTCTTGTTTGCCGTCCCTTCCACCAGGAATAAGGAGCAGCGGTCTGCGTCAACCATGATGCACACGAACACCAGGATTTTGTAGCTGAGGCTGGTGAGGTCCAGGTCGTTGGAGATGTCTTTGACCAGCTCCAGGAAGAACTCGCGCTCGTTGTGCTCTTTGAGGTAGTACTTGAAGTCCACGGCGGTGGAGGGGTACTGCGGGATGTTGACCCGGGACTCGAGGAGGGCGGAGAGGATGTGCGCTGTGGTCGGGGGCAGCGAGCTGGCCTTCCGGAGCAGTGCGCGCCTCCGCATGCTGGTCAGGGGCTCCTGGGCTCTTGAGTTAACGTGCTCGTCGTAAGTCCTGTTGGCATTGGCCGCTTTGGACCGGGCAAAAGTTTTTCTCAGCTCCTTCTGAGACGCGCGTCTCTGGAGCCCGTCTCCTCTGCTCGCCCAGCTGTCCTTACAGGCGCTTGCCCGGTCCGACTCCGCGCTCTTACTCGCCTGGTGCGTTTTAAGCCACTTCTCCACCATGCTGTACTTGCCTTTTCTGTTTAGATAGTCCTCGAACAGTTCGGGATGCTCGTCCAGAAAAGTTTCCACATCGGAGAAGACCATGTTGGACACTGCCATGTTGACGGTCCCCTCTGAGAACGACCGGAGAATAGAAGGGGACAGCGATTGGAGCGTGAACCTAAAGGAGCGCCATCAACTTCCAGTAGTCCGTTTTTAGGCGTAAAGTAGCCCTGGTTCCGACCCACCGACCCACCCCCCTTCCTCTTCCAACTTCAGCATCCGTTTGGGTCAGATTCGCTCTGACCTGGCACGAAATCCCTCTTCGCGGTTGTCTCTCCTCCTCCCAGCGTTTCCATGCCATGCTCGCTCATTATCGATGCCCTAACGTGTGAGAGAGAAACGACCAGGACTGGACCAGAGCCCCAAGCAGCTGCACCCCAGCCCACCGACGCCACCAGTGACACTGGCTGTGGTAGCGGAGTGGCGATGGTCCAGTACGAGTCAGTTTGGTGAACCGATTCTGTCTCTCGTTGAATCGAGTGAACACATCGGTCTCGACTGCCGTCAGTAATCCAGTGTAGAAGTGTGCGGCTTGAGGCACAGCTAGAGAAAACACAAGACTGACAGGCAGTTGAGTATTCCATTAGTATCCTAACAGTCCATTATAAGCATTCACAGAAAACTAATTACGTACAGAGAGGCCCTGGTGCTATAATGTGCTTGCTAAGTTTAGACAGTGGGTTAATGTGTAAAAACAGGTCGCTGTTAGAATAATATTGGCCTGAAGACAGTACAGTATAAAAAGCATACAATACACAAAAAAAACAAAAAACAAAAAAACAAATAT
>JBBKCR010042275.1:0-11136 GCA_037577295.1 Ladigesia roloffi
TCACAATAATGAGTTGTATTTCACAATAAAATTCTAACATATTTCATAATACTTTTGAACACTTTGGAGTTCCATAATAATCAGGCACTGTGTAGTCATCACTAAAAGTAGTAACACAGCATCATATCAAAAACAAGTTAAATGCATTCAGGCTGAAAATTAAACATTTTTTAATGTAGTCGGTTTAGCAGAATTTGGTTGGGTTTTTTTTGTTTTTTTTAATGAAATAACCCTCTGCTTTTATTTGTACATTCCACAGGTAGCATCAGCAACTTACAGAGAGGAGGTGAACACTTATAAGGTGAAATGTGGGGGCAGTTTGGAGATGTGGGAGAGCAGTGGATGGATAAAACCTCAGGACCCCTATGGCTGGTTCCACTGGTACTGCAGGTAACACTCACCTGAGGGAGATGCTCCCAGTATAGGAAAACCTCAACAAAAAATCTAATTTCTTTATTCTATATGTATTACATTAGCCTAGCCATGTTTAGCGTCAGAACTTTTTTAATAGTTAGGCACTAATGTAGTCAGCAAATGAATGAATTCCTTGCTTTTTTTTTTTTCAAAACAGGCTCTCCTAAAAACCTGTTGTGATATTCTGTTGTCTGTTACTGATGTGGTTTCTGACACTGTATAACACACTGTTATCTATAAACATGGAAAACTACATTTTCACAGCAGATTTACTCTCAACCTCATTGGTCCAGTGGGATAAATGCTAAAAAATATATATTTTGTGTATTATACCAGGGGACCAGTCTGTTACACTTTTTGTTTTCTTCGGTAGTCAACATAATATTTAAACGGAAGAATTCATAAGTGCTTAAATGGACAATTTCATAATAACTGCTGTCAGATATTTTAAAAAATTAAGCTGTGCATAAATAAGCTGTGCATTAATTTTATGACGATCAATATAAACCATTACGGCAACAGATGTAGTAAAAGACTTTCAGCTGTATTTCTCGTCTCTAATCAGCATCTCTGCTCTGCAGGTTTTATCAGGGTCGGCGTACGGAGGACGACGTGAGGCAGATCAGTCGCTGGGCCAAATGTGCTGGAGTCAAAGGGCGTTGGAGGAACAACCTCATCACTAAGGTTGTGCGGTCTGGCCGAAGGTTTGATGACCGTAGTGTGTCTCCGGTGGTCCGGCAGACCCTTCAACACTGGGGCTACAGTCTTACTGAGGAGGACTACAGGCAGGGGGCCAAGAGGGTCAAACCCCAGTGAGCATACAGGAGATCATATTAATTCAATCTGATTTCAACAAATGTAAACGGTGCTAAACCGATATTTGTCCTCCTACAACTCGCAGTTTGCTGGTCTCTCTCTCAGCAGCTCTCCGGAGCCCCTCCTTCTATGGGCTATCCCCACCCACTTGTGGGCGGAGACTATCCTGAAAGTTCTCTCGGGCTTAGCTGTCTTGTGTTTTGTATTCCATTTGGTTCTTAGACCTATAACAAAAGTATGTATATTTTTGTTCTTGATGGGCATTTGTGTGGGATGCTGTGTTTTTTATTGTTATTTCACATATTTAAATGACAAGAACTTTGGTGCTATGTGACACAGGAACACCAAACTAAGCTCACCATGATATCTAACACCTCGAGCATCGACACAAACTGGGGGAACTTTATCATTATTTGTACTCCCAGCATGGACCCCTTGCCGGGTGTGTTCTAAGTGTTAACTGCACCATCACTACCTCTTCCTCAGGCTCTCAGGGAGTTTGTCCTCTTTAGTCTGGGTTCCTCTAATTGGTTCACCCTCATGCTCTTATGGTGTCTCTTTCGTTCATGGTCTTATTAGAGCAACAGCACATTTCTGAAAAGGTCTGTTTTAGAAAGATTTTTAACAAATTAAAACCTATGAACTATATGAAAATGTCCTATTAGAGGCTTCATTTCTTAATTGGTCCATGTTGGGGTATATTTGTGTACATTAAACTAGTAAACAGATACCCTGCCTTGTAGCAATGGTGCCGTACAAAAAAACGGCTAATTTTGAGTTTAACTAAAGCTCATTAAAAGGACATTATCACTGGAGCCTTCTGCCTTCTACAAGCGTATCATTAGGATTTTAAAACTATTTGTTCCAGTTTCCAGGTTTTACAGCATGTCTTGTTTGAATTCTGTTGAAAATTAATACATAAAATTTGTATTTTTGTATTTTCATATGAATAAAGCCACTGTCCTAACTTTCCTAATGTAAATCATTGTGTGTTTACTAGCCCACAGATGAAGGGCAACACAGGTAACCAGGTCTTCAGATTAACCATGATATCCAAAGGGAAACTTGATTGGCTTATATTTATATTTAAAATTACCTGAGTAGTCTCAACTCTGTAGTACCAACTCTTAGGAGTACCGATATCTGACAGCTTTGAGAACCATGAAGTTGTTAAAGACGAAGAAAACTGAGAAGCTCATGAGAACATTAGAAGATTTTCTGTCTTAAATTGATTTTTTCTTTTTCTCATTTCTCTTAAAAGGGGATTTATAAGAAATAAGTCAGATTTTGATAATCTCAAAATAAGAAGATTATTTCTGATGAGACAAGGAATGAGCAGAAAAATCCTCTGGTCCCCACTGTCCATCCTCTTATCTCACTGTCCATCCTCTTATTCCACTGTCCATCATCACCATCCCACTGTCCATCCTCTTATTCCACCGTCCATCCTCGTATTCCACTGTCTATATTCACCTCCACTGTCCATCCTTTCATTCCACTGTCAATCTTCACCTCCACTGTCCATCCTTTCATTCCACTGTCTATCTTCACCATTCCACTGTCCACCATCACCATTCCACTGTCCATCCGCACCGTTCTATCGTTCGTCCTCACCATTCCACTGTCCATCCTCACCATTCCACTGTCCATCATCACCAATCCACTGTCCATCATCACCATTCCACTGTCTATCTTCACCTCCACTGTCCATCATCACCATCCCACTGTCCATCCTCACCATTCCACTGTCCATCCTCACCATTCCACTTTCAATCCTCTTATTCCACTGTCCATCCTCTTATTCCAATGTCCATCCTCTTATTCCACTGTCCATCCACACCATTCCACTGTCTATCTTCACCTCCACTGTCCATCCTCACCTCCACTATCCATCCTCACCATCCCACTGTCCATTTTCACCTCCACTGTCCATCCTCATCATTCCACTGTCCATCCTCACCATTCCACTGTCCATCTTCTCATTCCACTGTCTATCTTCACCATTCCAATGTCCATCTTCACCATTCCACTGTCCATCCTCACCTTTCCACTATCTATCCTCTTATTCCACTGTCCATCTTCACCCCCACTGTCCATCCTCTCATTCCACTGTCTATCCTCTTATTCCACTGTCTGACCTCTCATGCCAATATCCATCCTCTCCAAACTACTATCCACTCCCTCTAAATAATCATTCGAATTATAATTTTTTCTTTCTGAATTTAACTGGCTTGCTGATGTAGACCAGTGTTGATTTGCTGGCCTGTCTTAATTTTAGTTTTAGTCTAGTTTTTGCATTAAGTTATCATTTTTGTCTTTATTAGTCCATACTCTTTTTAGTCTAATCAAGTTTCAGGTGACTTAAAGTAAGAGCATTTTAGTCTTATTTTAGTCAGAATTATCCATAACTTTTTTTGTCTAGTTTTAGCCAATGAAAGTTGTATTTTAGTCTCTCTTTTTTGTAATGCAATTATTTTTAACCCTGTCCGTATAGTATAAGTACGAAGTAAAATAGACAAAATCGATATTTTGTTTTAGTCAAACCTATAGTCACGATTCAAACAAGGTTATCTTATTATTATATTATTGTTACCTTATAGATTCAAGAACACTGTACATCCGTTCCAGACATGGCAGATACGCCTATTTAAATTTACGTTTATTTTCTAACCAAACATGTTAGAATTTAGAAGTACACACACATAGATTTAAATAACACAAATAAATAAATAAATAATATTACATCACTAAAAAGTGCAAATAAAATGAAAATATGTGTATCTATTGCCTTAAAACCCACGTTTGTAAAACTGGTAAACATCTTCACATTCAGTGTGTGGGCCTGAACAAATATAGTCTATTCAACCAAATCACAACATTTTTGGATCAGCATTTTTGCGTAGATATGTGTTTTCTCTTTTTTTTCTTCTCTTTTTCATTTTCTTTTATTTACAGTGCCTCTCAATGGACGAAATGATTGGGACGTAGCGCAGTAATTCGAATTAATAACTCTAATATCGAGCGTCCCAAAAACATTTTTCTCCCTTCCCTATCGTACAGGAAATAACGTCTCGTCTCGGTTAATCAACAACATTTTTTTTATCGTTTAGCCACATTTAATCTCGTTCATATTCGTCAACAATATTACATGATATATTTTATTAAAGATATCGTCTTGTTTTTGTCATTTGTTTTTATATGTTCGTTGACGACGATGTTCAGTCATAATTTTCGTTGACAAATACAACACAAATGCGGACTGTAGATGAGAATTGAAAGAGGATTTCTGCGCTGACTCTATTCTCCCTGCTGGTGGCGCTATAGAGACCCCTTTCCTGCGCTCTGCACTAACTTGTTTTGCGTCATTTCCACAATCTGGCAACCAGTGAGAGCTTGCGAGGCCGTTTGAAACAGTTGATCACCAATGAAAACGCACGAACTGAGAAACGTCACTTGACTGACATAAAAGTGACCAATTGTTGACCAAGAACTTGCGACACCAAATCTCCGTTTTACCCAATGAGAGGGGACGGAAGGGACCGTACTGGGTTGAGGTTGCACCTCCTCCGCTCCGTGCTCTTTGTGGTCAGGTCTGGTTCGATACGCGGTGGAATAATTCTCTCTCGGCACGGTAAAGTGGGCTTTATTTCGTTTTAATGGTTTTATTCGGATTATATGGGTGGTTTGCAGATTAATTCTGGAATAATTCCAGCTATTAGCTGAGGTTGCGTGTGATCATGAGGCTCATGAACTAACTGGTAGCAGAGTAGCTGCCCATTAACGAGGCTCTGGTTATTTTTCCTGTGTGAATTTTCCACCTTAAATCCTGCCATAGACTCTCGTTCTGGCGTCCGGGCCCGGCTGCATGCTAATTTAAGGTGGAAGGAATGATTTTACAAATGGGCAGCTTCAGCTTCGCTTGTACTATAAATAGCTGAAAAGACAAATGCCGTGAAATGCAAGTAATTAAAACGTCCATAGGCAATAAGACTTAATTTGATTGTTTCTGTTCTACGTTGAGAGCAGTGTTAGCTCTTAGCATGTTAGCATTAAAAGGTTTGCGTTATGAAAACGCAGTTCAGTCAGTCAGAATGTGTTTTTCGTCAGTGAGTGGGAAAATATGATTCGCGTCTTTATTTCAGGAAAGTACCTTTGTCCGCATGCGTTTTGTAGCTCTTATTGTCAGAAAACATTTTAAGCTAATTTGCTAGGCTAGTTAGCACGTATAGATGGAAGAATCCCAGTTTATCCTCTGCGTAAAGTACTTAATAGACTATAAACGAATGGCTTCTGTACTCCAATAGTGCTCTAACGAGCTTTTATTTGGGGTAAAAAGGCTGTTTTCTTTTCAGTGCCGTTTAGTCAGTTGTGTGTCTCTCAGCACCAGCTGCACTTGTTCTTTGTCTTAGCACACAGTAAAGATGAAGGAGATTGTACTCTGTTTTGTGACTTATCTAAAGACTTGGATACCTTTTGAAGAATCTAAGAGCTCATAAAACGCTTGTGGTGTTTTATTATGCATCCGTGCAAGAGACAGCTAATGGTCTGGTGGTTAGGGAGTTGATCCTGTGATCAGAAGGTTTTGGGCTTGAATCCCAGGACAGCTCTCAGCAACTTGAGCTAGGCACCGTCCCAACACACTGCTCCCTGGGTCTAGCTGTTCGCTGCTTCACTTGGTGAATGGGTAAAATGCAGGACATTTTGTGGTGTTCACATTGTGTTCTGGTTTATAAATCATGGTTGACTTTTTAAAATTCCTTTTCCAGATGCAGGGAAACAGAGGACCTCGTCAAGAGCACCACAACCATGGCCCACCAAGACAGCAGGGCAACCCCCAGCACGAGCAGCAGAGGAAGCCAGGTGGAGGAGCGGACAACAGCAATGGGCAACACACAGACCCTGCTGACCGGGCCAGCCCAAGTAAGGCTTTTTTGGGTTTGAGTGTTGCTTAAATATTGCACAGATGAGTGAATAATTCATTCTATTTAACATTGTATTTGACAAATTATGGCTGCAAACCGTAGATCTGTTATGACATGCATGAATTAGTGATAATATGCTTTCGCGTTTGTGATGACAGCTTACAGTGTATTTAAACCTGGTGAGTAAAAGAATAATAATAATAATAATAATAATAATAATAATGTTGTCATTAGTTATGTTCAGGTTTACTCATCTTGATCTCACTTACTCTCAGATGAAGCCCTGACCATAGACCTGCAGAGCTTTAGAAAGCCTGGTGAAAAGACGTACACACAGCGCAGCCGACTGTTTGTGGGAAACCTGCCGACTGGCACCTCTGAGGAGGAGGTGGAGAAGCTCTTCTCCAAATACGGCAAACCATCTGAGATCTTCATCAACAAGGACAGAGGGTTTGGCTTCATTCGCCTGGTAAGAGCAGTGTTGGAGCCTGAGTTTAACAGAGACAACAGTCTGTGGGGGGCCAAATATGAGATCACAATATTCCTTTCAATTTTCACAATAATAATGTAATTGATAGTATATTTTACAAATATCTCATACAGTAAAAGCAGAAAAAAACATTATTTCTCTAGTTCTCACAACAGTGGCTCAGATTGAGATCAAGGTTTTGTATTAAATTTTACAGTAAAATAATTACCACATCTAACGTGCACAGTTTGTAAATATAACAATACCCCTGCAATGCATAAAAACAATAATTGGTGGATAAAAAAAAAACTCAAACTATTTAAAATGACCAGTAAAAACAAAGCAAGCATTCTTCAATTGGCTCAGTTTGAAATATTCTGCATCAAATAACACCGCAAAAGTCATTCAGCCACCACAATGAAATTTGGAAATATAAAACAATTACCCCAAATCTTCTGTTACACAGCAATAACTGCTTATGTTTTGTTTAGTAATGTTTTTCCACATATGACTTGCTAAAGCCTCAAATGACATGCTGGTAGCAGCTTTTACTTATGCCTTTGGATTGATCCACAATTTCTCTTTTTAAAAATAAGGCGTTGGTGCATCTTATACGACGAATATACATTTTGCCTGCACCTGACTTTGTGTAGTGCTGCTCGCAGTCCTCTTTTTATGGTGTGTGTGCTGCAGGCTGGAATTGTGGTATGTAATGCGGGCTGGGGAGACGTTTCTGACCCTCGTGACAAAAACGAGACGAGACGCAACGTTAATGCTGGTCATGTGACGATAACGAAACAAAATCTATAATGTATTTTTGTTGATGAATAAGAACGAGACTAAGTGTGGTTAACAATATGAAAATAGTTTTGGGACACCCACGAAAAATATGGTAATTACAGTTGTCAAAATGGATTAAAATCAGAGGGATTTCATTTCTCATTCTTGGTTTGAGTTTGTTTGCCACAAAACAAAACAGTTGGCTCCAGACTAGGCTTAAAGACGACTAACTGACTAATGAAAATGTATTCCACCAAGCCTTCTTCATATCGATTAACGTTTAGACCATTTGGGGGCAGCCCTAGTGAAAATGGTAAACGTTCTGTGCAGAAATACAAACAAGTGTCAAATGAATGTGTCTTAGGAAGAGACATTTACCCTGGCCCCACCCCTCTCCTCCTAGGAAACAAAGACACTGGCTGATATCGCCAAGGCCGAACTGGATGATACGTTGTTCCGCGGCCGCCAGATCCGTGTACGTTTTGCTACCCATGGCGCGGCGCTGTCAGTGAAGAATCTTCCTCAGTTTGTCTCCAATGAGCTCCTGGAGGAGTCCTTTGCCATGTTCGGCCCGATCGAGCGTGCCATAGTCATTGTGGACGACCGTGGCAGACCCACTGGGAAGGGTATTGTGGAGTTTGCCAATAAACCCTCAGCAAGGAAAGCTCTGGACCGCTGTTCTGATGGAGCGTTTCTGATTACATCGTAAGTATTGTTTATCGTTCAGTAGATGGGGGAAATTAATTGAAAATGACTTTCTAAAATTTGCAGATGTCCAGTTTATATTTTGAGCAAAAGGATTTTATTTGAATTCTTTTTAGATTTGTGATTACATGTGTAAACAGCAGTGTGTCTTTGTCTGCACGCTCTTAATCACAGGTTTCCTCGTCCAGTAACGGTGGAGCCCATGGAACAACTGGACGAAGACGAGGGACTTCCAGAGCGACTCATCAGCAAAAACCCACAGTTCCACAAGTGAGCTTTATACACACGTTCACACACATCAGATGTAATTGCCCCTGCAATCAGGTGGCTGTGGGTTCAAATCAGTGTTGTTTTTGGCTGCCCGTTTTCATTTTAGTTTTAGTCTAGTCTTTGCATAGTCTTTGCTGACATTTTAGTTTTTATTAGTCTTAATCACGTCTATTCTCTTTTAGTCTAGTCTAGTTTCAGTCGACTAAAATTCTTAGCATTTTAGTGTAGTTTTAGTCAATGACATTTTAGTCCAGTTTTAGCCAGTTTTAGGTAAGTACCTAGTAGAATAGACAAAATCTAAAATTCCTTTTAGTCAAAATCATTTCACAATTCAAACAAGGTTCTCATTATTATATTACTGTTACCTGATAAACTGTATATCCATTCCCAAAACCCTGATGAGTTTGACCTGCGTTATCGGTATGAATCACTGCAAAAAAATGACTAGACCGTCCACACTATTAATGCATAGTTCTTCCTTATGCTTAGAGGTAAAAAAAAGAAATAAATAAATAAACGACGATGTTCGCGTGTATGCCAGATCTCTGTTCTCAGTACTGTCAGTGGAGTAGCTGACTACTACGTAGCATTCCGCTTCAAGCATGCAGTCGGTAGTCAGGTCCAGTCAAAGACCACTCCACCGCTGAAAGTAGTCCACTGATGAAAACCCATCCAACGTCTCGTCACGTTTTGGTCAACGAAAATTAGACATTTTAGCATAGTTTTTATTTTGTAAACCACATTTAGTCTCGTTATTATTCGTCAACGATATTACATTATATATTTTATTAAGTTATCGTCACATAACCATCATTTTCGTTACGTCTCGTCTTCGTCACGTGATAAATGTTTGTTGACGAAGATATTTCGTCATAATTTTCGTTGACGATAGCAACACTAGTTCGAATCCCAAAACTGTTAGTGTCATTCCCTGGCTGCCCACTGCTTCACTTGGTGAATGGGTTAAATGCAGAAAAAGTTTCACTGTTCACACTGTATTGTGGTGTGTTTACATTAGACAAATGATCACTATACTCATACCAGGTACCACAGAACCGCAAAGGTACACACCAACAGAAACCCACTCTACCGCATGGCTCTAGAATCTAGGCAAATGTGTCCATGTACACCAGCAGCCAAGGCTTGAGAATAAAGCCATAGGATCATGTTTTGTCAGTTTAATGAATTTACAATTAAATTAGAATTAAAATCTGCATAATTATTGTTGCAATATTTCAGTTCTGCTGCGCTCGGTGCGGGGCTTGTGCTTTCTCTTACAAGTTGTGCTCAACGCGCTGCCCTTGCCACAGGGCTAAGTGCAAGAAAGTGGGCGCGGTTTTCTAAATTCTCCTGTTCTGTTTTTCTCCCGGCCGGCGGCCATTAGCTCTGTTAGCATTAACTCTGTTAGCACGAAGAAAAAAGCCTGTGGGCCGTGAGATTTTCAAGAACCACTTAAAAACTCATATAAGGGGCAGGTCAAGAAGAATATATTTTATATTCATAGTTAAAGGAAGTTTGTCCTTACTGTTTGTAATCTCAATTTGATATCAATGTAGCTGGTAAAAATCACTTCAAACGAAGAAGGCAATATAGATTGTCTGCTACATCACGTTTTAATAGCAATGATAATAAAAGTTGTTGCTGATGCACGTTACCTCTCTATACCCGCTGTGTGTGTGTAGACCGGCAGACCAGTAGCCCCCTTCGATGCTTTGATTCTATTGGTCGTGCGAAAGTGCGTCAACAAATTTCAACTTTGCCCACGGTGCGCCCACAAGCCTGCCGAGAGGCACGTCGTGCTGCTCATGCCGCGTTCGAACTGAAACCAGCTAAATTCTGTACCCTGCAGGGAGCGTGATCAGCCTCCTCGTTTTGCCCAACCTGGATCATTTGAGTATGAGTATGCGATGCGCTGGAAGGCTTTGATGGAGATGGAGAAGCAGCAGTTTGACCAAGTGGACCGGAACATTAAAGAAGCTCAGGAAAAGCTGGAGCAGGAGATGGAGGCAGCCAGGCACGAGCACCAGGTCATGCTTATGAGACAGGGTGAGTCCAAAAACTTCTGTGTTACTAACTCTTACTCACATATTCTTTTATCTGTAAGTCAGTACTGCAAAATATTAGCTTTTTTTGCATGGAACAGTAATGGATTACGGTTGCTTTGTTTTTAAAAATTATTTTCTGGAATAAGTGAGATTTTTAACCCTAAACAAAGCACATGTTGTCTTCCATTAAATACAGCTGTGCTGTTTATAGAATCTCGGCACAGCTCAGGTTTCTGTTTCATAACTGCATCTTATGACACTAGTTTTCCTTAAAGGGATAGTTCACCCCAAAATGAAAATCTGATGTTTATTTGCTTACTCCCAGGGCAACCAAGTCAAAGGTGACTTGGATGCCCTGGAGGTAAGCAAATAAACATCAGACTTTCATTTTGGGGTGAACTATCCTTTTAAGTTTGCACTCTGTGTCACAGCAAATGACTACCACTGTTCATCTTGGTCAACACTACTGGCATGAGTGAAATGCTACACTTTGAATAGACAAGACAAATTTTCACCCCAGTCTACTGAAGCAGCAACTGTTTGGTTTTAATTAGGGATGCACTGATACCGATACAGCATTTTCTAAAGTACTGGTACTTGTTAAAAGTCCCCCGATACCGGGGACCAATACCACGGTATGAGAAATGTCTGTGTTTGAGCGGCGTGTAAGGGGTTAATCACAGGCGCCGAGTGCCCGCCCCCAGGCTCCCGCTGC
>JBBKCR010042295.1:0-11135 GCA_037577295.1 Ladigesia roloffi
AGTCTGTGGTATTTTTAAGACCTTTGAACTCTGGATTTAAGCATTACTAGTCATTTTTAAAGATATTTAAGGCCTTTATTTTGTAAAATCAACAAAACAAACAACCCAAAAAAAAGCTATTCACTATACTGTGAATGTATTTCCAAATGAAACACCATACCAAAGACCTAAACTAGCTGAGCTTTCTCTTTCCCCGACAAGTGTTGGTGGTGAAGGGTACAAGTGAAATACTTCTGATTTAATATTATTTTCTTGTTTTGTATTTTGATATTTAAAAAAAGGGAAACTTGTCTCTAAACATGATGAATTGTGCTTAAAACAAGTAAACTTCTTCCACAGCATGTCAGTACAACGTCTTCAAGCTGTTACTGTTGTCAGTATCGCTTCAAACAAAAAGCAAAAAAAGTAGAGTCAACCCATCTAATTACTCTGCTGCCCCATTAAGAATGTACACTGGCCCAAACCCTTTAATATGGCCAGCAACGAGCAAGAAAGTGAACTGAATCTTCAATTGTGTTTTAGTATCTGGTTATAACCGTTATAATAAATATCCCAGCAATATACAAAAAAATACAAGATAATGAGGCATCTTTTAAACTTTTATACAATTTTCCCAATTCAAAACATGATTTCTGATATAATGTATTTTAAAAAGATCATCCATCATCTAAGTTTTACTTGCTAGAATTTTTTAAATTCTTTTCTGATCAAATGTTTATGAAAGACAGTAAAAGAGGACTGGACTGTCAGAAGAATAATGGGTGTATTGGTCATTATATTACATCTCCCCATGTGAGGTTCCGAAGTCATAAAAAAAACATTTTCTGTGATGAGAAAGTGCACCTGGTTCTTCCCCTTCAGCATCAGCAGGTTGGTCACTTTCCCAAACGGCAGTCCCAAGGAAATCACTTCTGCTTCGTTTATATCGCTGGGTAACTTGCGTACGTGGATGACTCGGGATGGAGCGCCAGGGCTCCTGATGTCCCCTTTAAACTTCTTGCTGTCGTTTCCATTAGCTGAAAGACACCCAGTCAGATGAGACAACTTTCTGAAAAAGTTAACTGCAGTGCTGACGACATTACGGCAAGGATGTGAGTCTAGTTATCAAAGTGCCAGCATTCTGCAAACATGTACCTGCTCCCGAGCTCATGATATATGGTCCGTTGGATATGCAGGAGGAAAAGAGTTCGTCAGATCCCCTCTGAAATGGAAACAATATTTTTTTTTTACATGAGGGTCAACCATAACTCACCAACTCAGTAATGAAAGGCAATTATTTAAAACCAACTCAAAACCAAGACCGAGACTATTTATGACATTCAGTGCACTTCTATAGAGTAGGAAAATGTAAAGGAACATTCCACTTAAGTAGTGGGGAGTAGAATATTCTACATTATGAGTGGTAGGGTGAAAAATAAAAGAAAAACTGACATTTCATGTTTAAAAACAGCATGAATACACAAATATTGCAATGAAACTGTTAAAATCAAGCACATTTTAATGGGCTGGGAAAAACGTATCATGATAAATTCTGCCACAATACAGAAAAGCACATCAAGTGTCACAGGTAAATAGAGCACTGAACTCAGCCTAACTTTAACTGCATGTACTATGGCACAGTACATGAAATGTTAAATTAAGTGTGGTGCTAATGCACAGTTCAATCTTTCACACTGTTCAATCTTGCTAACCCACTCACCAAAAACAAACAAAATATATAAATAAATGTTGTCTAACCCAGTTGCAGTCTGGTTTAAGTAATAAGCAAATAAAATAGAGACACCAAGAGGAAAATGTATGGTAAAATGTCTAAAATATGACATGTGGGCTTTGAGAACCCCAACAAGACCCTGACATGGGTCAAATATTTAAGATAAGATAATCCTTTATTAATCCCTCAAGTGGGAAATGTCAAGCTTGAATCTCTACTCTTAATATTACATCAAACTTAATATCTCTTCTGGTCATATCCTACACACACAAATACTGGCCAACAAAAACAATTCCCCAGAGCTCTGAAAGCTACAGCTTTAAAAATGACCACCAAACAAGGTTAGGAGGAAATGCGATTTCCTCCCAGTTCACAGACAGTGTAAAGGCTTACAGACCAGCACTGAGTGCAAATCCCCCTGCAGGTCCAACATGTGTGCAAGCACCACTATGCAAACCCCTGGTTATTGGTGGGATGATATGAAAATATTTTCAGTATCACTATAGGGCTTAAATATAAGAAATAAAACCAAATACGCAGCACTATACAGCCATCTGAATTTTATCTGTTACACACAAGCTATTTTCATTTTTTAAAAACTGGAACAGAGAGACTAGTCATTCAACTGACTTGTTTTAAATTTACTATACTAACTATTGTGCTTTACAACAAACTGCATGTATGCCTCAACCATGAATTTAGTTTTAGGCTAAAATCTTCTCAAATCTCTGGTAAAACAGTCTGAAAAAAAAAACGGTCTTCCCAGTAGGGCTGCCACCGACTAAAGATATTCCTAGTCGACTAACACTCACGCATCAGAGCGATTAGTCGAATAATCGCTCATTTATGATATTAATATAAAAACTTACGTACATACAAGGAAAGGTAGAGTCCACTCGGCTCGGCGCTACCCTTCCACTACAACTGGTTGCGCAGGAACCGAGACGCAGCTCGAGCGGGACTGAGGTAAAAAACACGAGGTAAAAAAAACCTGATATACCGCAGTAAAACTGCACCTAACTTTGTGTGGTGCTGCTTGCAGTCCTCTTTTTATGCTGTGTGTGCTGCAGGCTGGATCTGTGGTGTGTACTGTTGCTGTGGAGACGTCTCTGACCCTCGTGACAAAAACGAGACGAGACGTTAATGCTGGTCACGTGACGATAACGAAACGAAATCTATAACGTATTTTTGTTGACGAATGAGAACGAGACTAAATGTGGTTTACATTTAGTGGTTTACATATATAAAAACTGTGCTAATGTGTCTTCATTTTCGTTGACTAAAATGAGACGAGACGTTGTGTATCTAGAGTGGACAAAAGTTTTGGGACAGATATTCCTCTTTGAATATTGGCTGCGTCTAATATTCCGGAGCATCTTATAGGCCGAAAAATACGGTGATTACAGTCGGCAGAATGGATTAAAATCAGAGGGATTTTATTTCTTATTCTTGGTTTGTGTTTGTTTGCCACAAAACAAAAGTTAACTCCAGACGAGGCTTAAAGAAGCACGGCAGCAGACTGCCGATAAAAAAACGACTAACCGGCTAATGAAAATGTATTCGACCAAGCCTTCTTCCCATCAACTAACGTTTAGTCGACTATTTGGGGGCAGCCCTACTTCCAAGTATAACCAACGGCCCCTTGTGGAGTTAATGCCAACTCTGATAGAATCTTAGTCTGATAGCAGCTCTTCGGTCTACGTTTATTTGTCTTGGGAACATGTTTTCTTGGTAGAGTACAAAGCCCCCACATAAGCCACACTCTACAAGAGCATGTATGGAGAAAAAGTAAACTTTCCGTTGGGAGCATTGAGGAGGAAGACTTCTGGGTCCCTTTACCACCCCTGAACAATACAGACTCGGACTATTTCTCTGGAATGGAGTGTTTAAATGTTAATGATAAATTTAATAATGCTGAAAAACTGGAACATCAGCAAACTAATCAAATTGAATGTTTTTCCATTTAGCCATCCAATGAAAAGATGTAAGCAATTTTCTCCAGGACCAAAAACATTTTCTGATTTTGGTTCATTGAAAACCACATGCAGACTGATGGCCTTTGACTGAATTCCTGAACAAGAAACTAAATGAAAGTCCTCGTCTGCCAGCAGCTGGAGATATACACCACTGTTTACTTGCTGTAAAAACACAACAAATTGAAGGCAACCCACACAGAGGCAGCTGTGTCCAGCCATAACTAACAAAGCAAGTCACTCGAAGCCAAAGCTGTGGCCACTTGGCCAGCCGACTGCCTAAAGAGCAAATCATTCAGCATCAGTCTCTTAATAAACCACTTCAAGATGGAAAGAGCCTGCTGGAGTGGTCACATGCACTGGATAAGCTAAAGCCTGTTACTCTCCGGAGCCACAATGTGAGTTCTGTTCGGCCAAAAGGCCAGCATTGTTAGCAAAACTGCACTGGACTTCTGTCTCGCATTACCCTCCCAAGCTCCAGCACCTACAGGACTTATATTGTAGAAAAAGGTTGAACAGGTTTATCGTCCATCACAAATACTTAAAAACTGAGGCAACTGTTTTGAACTTGCAGCTTTTATGAGGTCACGAAATCCACTGAGTTTGCTTATATAGGTGGTTTAGTTCCACCCACTTGTGCTGAGCTTTGCAGGAAGTGCTGTGTTTTGATTAAAGACATATTATAGCGAATTAAAACAATGCTCATTTACAGCCATAAGGCATAGTAAAAAAATTATTGAGGATAAAAATGGCCATAAAAAAATAAATGACTGGCTGCAGTACATAAACTTAAGCTAACCATAAGGGGACGAGAAACAAGCAAAAACGAGTGATGTAGTGGTAGAGGCAACGTTGAGTGTTACTGAGGCAAATCGTCATTACAACACATATTAGGATAGATGTGTTAAAACTTTGCACATAAATTCAAGTATTATAAGTGGAGGAGGGAAAAAGCAAAAACTTGAAATCTGCATAGTGAGGCAATATAACTGTTATTGTGCTGAATTGTCATTATAATAAATTGGTTTTGCTGTTGATTTCTTGGTATCAGCATCAAAAAGAACGAATCCTCTGCTGTAAATCTTCCACACCCTGAAGGCAATCTGTACAATCTCCTGATTCTTCTCTCTGATTGCAGGTTTGAGAGGGAGAAAGACGCCCACTATCAGACAAAGCAAAAACACAGCTGGAGCGCTGGGGAGCGAGGGAAAACAAAAACAGAGGGACGAGAACGCTGGGCTGGACGCTGACGTGGGCGATGTGGTTCTGGTTTCCTTCACCAATTAAAAAAAGAAAACAAGTGGACAGGCTCTCGCGTTCCTCTGAGCTGAGACGTGTTTCAACATGTTGCGATACTCCTGCTTTTTCATGGCTGAAAAACACACCATTGTTTCAAGCAATTCCTCCACCCACTGCTAGCACTTCCTTCCTGTCTTTCTACAGAAAACCGAGTCAGACTAGAGAGGACTTGAGGATAGATTCATCCAAAAACTAAAATGTGAGGTCAGCAGATATGTTCAACTTCACTCTACATACAGAAATGGCACTTGACGTACGGTTCTAGTGCCTGCGTGCGCTAAACTGGCTGAGAACTACTACAGAATAGTTCCGTCAGTATCATTTATTTCAAAAAAGAAAAAAAAAGATAAGAGCAAAGACACACAAACCCTGGTAAACTGATACTGAGATTATAGATGAATATGCGCGGTCATGTCTCCCACATTCGCCTGCAGAAGCTGAAGGTTTGCAGGTGCTGGTTTGTTTACATCCTGTGCTGAAGACCGAGTGCTGATGTTGAATCATGGGGTCAGGAGGACAGGAATGTAACCTCAAACATTCCAAACACAGCTTTAACAGCATTTAAGGCCATCGGCAAGGGATGTGCTCACTCAGAGATGCGTAAAAGGAGTTAAGTACACAATCCCAGGCATGTTCACCCCAACTAGATAAGTCAAGCCTTCAAGGTTGAGGGGAGTAAGGTCACTACTGTGATACCACATCAATTCGTCCAAGAGAAACTAAGTGAACATTGTTTAGTGGTGGTGAAAGGAATCAGATGTCTGATCCTCAAAACGACTCCTAACAAAGCGCCTGAAATATTTTACTAGAGACGTGTGGTTTTAGTCTAAAACAATATCAAATAACTATTTTGCCATTAACACTCTACATAAACACATGAAGGTTCAGAGATCAGATCAATATGCAGTATTCCTTTCACAACCACTGTAAAGAAACCTTAATTCTGTACATTTCTCTCCAGTTGACCATTTCACACCAAACCCACAGAACGACACAGTTACAAACACAGTATCTGGGTAATTTGGAAAAAGTACTGGAAGTCCTGTGCAACTAACAGTACCAAACATGGAGACTATTAATCTATTTTTTGTGATTTCCCTTGTAAGGCATCTGTTTTCCTACTCTGGGAGGTCACTGCTACTCATAAAAATGTCTCCTGCTCCACTTGCACATCACTGAAAAACACATAAGAGTATTTACTAAATACGTAAATGCAGTGTTAAGGGTTGTGTGCTTAAACACAGCTGTAGGCGGCCGTTTCCTCACTGGATTGCAATATGAAACAAACTCAAGTGAAAAATGGTTACAGAATATATAGAAATAAAACTACTTTAGAAATTTAATACATCTAGCACTGCACTGGGTGGTTTTATTGTCAGAAATTAGAAGACTTATGATCAGTACTGATCACTCTTCCACAGTAAAGGTCAATATTAGTGGTATCAATGCTCAAATACTGAATTAACTAAAAAGTTCATATTCTACGTTATTCTGGCATTTCATTTTTCCTGTCTAAAATCCACTTTCCTGTTTATCTTTATAAACTGGCTGTGTCTATTACTGTGACTAAGACTAGTCTATTAAAGGAGCTCTGTTTTACCCCTTACCCCCCTCATTCAAAATACAAACAAAAAACAAAACAAACAAAAAAAGCCCAGGTGGAAAAATTACTATGACTGAGTGGGCAAATATATAAATTACAGTTCATGACAATAACAGACATTAATCCGAAATAAGCTTATCTGCAACTATGTTTCTATACACTGCTTGTTTGGATAGGGGAGTAAACAGCGTGTTCTGAAACTAAATGTTTACTCAGCAAACCAAACTGACTTTAAACAAATGAGGCAAATTCGGTTTTTCATGACACTGGCCATTTACAAAAGGTCGTGACTATAAGCTCTAATGCAAACACTAAAACTTGGTTGTTCTGTATTCAATAGTCCAGCACATGGAAGACATTCTGAATCACATATTTACTATTTAATTTGACCATTTCATTGTCAAGCACACTGAGCCTTAACTTGTAATCATTACAGCCCAGTCTTACTTAAAATTATAAGGAAAAGCACACTTTTTAACTCTAACCAATACAGCCAAATCTAAGCAATGTGTCATGTGTAAAATGTTTACATTTTAGTGCTATATACTCCAATATATATTAATACATGAGTGCTTGAAAGCAGGCTTCAAGGTCCACTTATCTGCTCCAGCCTCAAAACAATTAAAATAAAGATTTGGTGTGTCCTCTGGGTGATTGTTTACACAGTGGATGGCCTTTGACCAGAATAATTAAAGTCTCAGGATCAGCAAGAGGAAGAACAGCAGTTACCGTAATATTCTGTCTTATGGGACCAGTGTGAAAAATTGAGGAGAAAATCTGCTGTGACTGAACAGCAGTAATGAAAATAAACTTACTATAAGTAAAAATAAATAAAGAAAAAACATTGCATGTGCACACTATGAGCTATACCGGAAGCAAATGAAGGGTGGGAAAGAGTGACGTACCTTTGTGCCAACTGTAATATCATGGACGCTGCTGAAAAACAAGTTACCGCATGGTCAGACATGATAAAGCGTATTATCTGACAACAGTACAAAATTGCTGCAGAGATTTGAGTAAGATTTGTATAGATAATGTAACTCTTAAAAGAACATGTTTAAAAACTGAAAAGCCCTGAATGTGTTTTATGAAATCTGAATAAAAAAAGTTTATTCTTTGGCACACATTCCATTACCTCATGTGTCAGGAAATATGGCCCAACCTGATACACAATCCGCAAAAACTGATTGTTTCAGTATTACAACTATTTTTAACAACAGAACATCAAACTAAATACATTTATGGCCATTTCTACATACATTTCCAATACACATCGTCAACGTCAGAAAAAACCTCAAGGTTCCATTTGTCAATCATCAATTTATATAACTTGAAACTGAAATTCAGATGGATAGAAAGAGATACAGAAGGAACAGAGAGAGGGTCAGATAAATGGATAGAGACAGACAGGATGACCCAGGAATAGACAGGCATATAGGAGGAGAGTGAGACGGATAGACAAAAAGGATAGAGAAGATGGACAGAAAGTAGCACATACATACATATATATTGTATATATATTTATATATATACACCCGTCACAAGTACAGACAGGTATATAGACAGATTTCTAGGTATAATACGAGGAGCTGCAGTTTTTAACAGTAATCATTAACAGTGAACAGCGAAATGAGCTGTCCATGACTACAGGCACAAGAAAACTTACTCTATTTCGTTGACGTAGCTGGATCCCAGAGGATACAAATCCGTCTCTAAACGTCTGTAAGATGAGAAAAGAGCCAATCAAAAAGAGTTAATAGGAAAAAGTGGAGCAAGCACGGCATCCTTAAATACAAGTTCAGGCTCCTGTAGGCTAACCAGTCTCCTCGTCTAGAAAGACTAAACCCAACGACACGGTTAACGTTTACACATTTCAGCAACAGCAAGGTGCAAAGATCAAAAAAACCATTTTTAACACTTGTTCAGCTTCCTTACAAACATATGGTCCACTTAAGTAGTAACACCAGCCAAATACAAGCAAAAACATTCATCTGTGTGGAATTAAAGCAGGGCTGTGTTGAGCTGGCTCAGTTAACCCGATTTGTTAACGTAAGCCAGCAACAAGGCGGAAACACGTTTTCCAGTGGAAGTACAGAAAAAGCTGCCAAAATACACTTAGAAAGTGCTCTACATTCTCATCAGTTTTAATCAGTTTAATTAAAGTTAATTTACGTTTATAAAAAACTTTAAAGTTTAACACCTCATCTGCAACAGGTCCCTGATTCTCAACTTTGTGCCTGAGGACATGTCGCTAGCTACACGAGCTAACCACCAGACAACACGATCCTCTCAAATAAAACTTCAGATTCGAGTGGGTTAATCGGTACAAACATCGACCTAACCGGCTTATAAGAGAAGAAGGACGTCTTAGCAACTGAATTGAGACGTTTATCATAATCAAATGTTTCCATATGCATGCTTTTCTTTCTTTGAAGCTACTCACCCGTCCATGGCACTACAGAGAACTACCGTTCACACAGTCGGGTCGAAGAAAGCGGGAGGCTCTTATAGACTCACAAGATGGCGGCGAGCCCCCAGGCACTCTCTTATTTGAAGGAAAATGGACGTAGGCGGGACCCCGGGTATAATCCGGTCATGTAATTGGACATAGCGGACGTCAATCTGAAAAGGCGGTTTAAAACTTGGGACGAAACTTTAGGGAAGCTATTACAATCGATACCACCGATTGTGTCGGTCGATACCAATTATTTTCTCTTTTCTACGATATCAATGTACAAGTACACCAATGATGCCAACATATTTGCATTAGTATTGGTAAAAGTTTAAGTGTAAATAAGGATATGCCCTCTAGAAAATACTAATTCAATTCAAAATTTCGGTTTATTTGCTAAATTTAGCACAAAAGGTGGCCTGAGCAAAGGCATTCATACACTATATTTAAAAAAAGAATTGGGACATACTAGTTTTCCAGGGTTTGTGCTTGAAGCGGAACCGTAATGTTCCATGGCTGGATAAGTTGGGTGTCAAAGACTTTGACCGGCCCTCTTTCTAAATCACTGCCTGACCTTATAAATGCTCTATGGTATGAATGAACCCAAAAGCCTTCCAAGAAGAGTGGAAGCCGACATAGCTGCAAAGAGGAGCCCAACTCCGTGTTACAACAAAGTGCTTGTTGGTGTAATGCTGAGGGGTCCCAGTACTTTTGTACATATATTGTATTTATTTCAGAACCGAAACTAAGAAACACGGTAAAGTTCTAGTTTATAACCTGGCTAATAAAGGCATCGCAAAAGATTTAGCAACCATTTGTTTAATTGATTTCTCATTACAAAGCACATTTTAATGCAAAATTACAGTTTATCTGCTGAATTTAGCACACAAATAATTTTTAGATTTGGCCTGAGCAAATCTTTTTTTTCTCCAATTTTTCAAAGCAAACAGAATAAGCAGAAAATAACATTAGCAGAAGCACACCATATGTTTAAATGTGTTGTCTGCAGGACATATATGTTCAGATTTTTACAAAACGTAAGGTGTGCAAACACATAACTGAGTAAACTGTATCAAACAGCCGCATTTGATCTTGTATTAAATCAGTTTATTTTCAATTTACTGAAAAATCAAACTACTCTGGTACTGATTCACCTGCTTTTAAAATATCTGGACAGAAATTTTACACGAAAAAAGAGACGCCACACTAAACTGCCACATTATGCTAATTTGTTTTATAATATATGTTAAAACACTTAAGGTGATTGAATTAGATGAAAAACCATGTTACATAGCTTTTTAATCGTTTCAGCTGGTTGAGAAAAGATTCCTACAGACCGTAAACATGTATCAGGTCATGTTTTATCACCCTTCTTAGGCACTAGTTGCCATTCAAATGTCAGACAGTAAAGATGAGATTATTAATCATATAAAGAAATTAAAATATAATATCAGAACTGTCACAGTGATTTCAAATTGCATTCCTTGAAAACACTATAAAATGTAAAGCAAAAGCTGGAGTTCTAATAATGAGCATATGTTTTCTCTCAGTTTAATGCACTAACCTTCCTTAAGTACTTTTGTATTTTGTTTTATTTGACCAGAGATTTCTTTCACTTAGTGCTATACAGAAATCAAATACACATACTATGTAGGGCTGGGTGATCTCGATAATTTTTCCCCATATTGAACTGTAACGATATATATTTTGATATAAGCCGTTAATGCTGCCAGCTATAACAGAGTCTCCCAACAATGACTGAAGTTACAAAAATCAAAAAGTTCATTAAATTACAATTTAAAATATAGTTTATTAACAAAAACAGATGACAGATTTGGCCTTAAAAATTAAAAATATTTAGTAAAATAAAAAAAATAAAAGTTGTGACAAAGTATGGTAAATCAGTAAATGTACATTATGTAAACATAAAATTATTGTAAAAACATCATTTGTAACACAATTAGACCAAAGTGTCTGACTTGAAGAGGTAGGTCAAATGTGCAAAACATAAAATTATACAACTTATAGCTAGTGAACACAATTTGTAAAGCTTTCACTTTATTACCTTATATATTTATCTATTTTTTGGCAGGAAAA
>JBBKCR010042325.1:0-11134 GCA_037577295.1 Ladigesia roloffi
GGAGCGGCGTGTGGGGACGGTACCGGGGAGCGGCGTGTGGGGACGGTACCAGGGAGCAGCGGTACCATGCTCAGGGAACCTCAGTGGTGCCTAGCGGTCTTGGCGATTGACCCACTACTTTCTGACTGCAGGGCGAGTGCCCTAACCACGCGAATACAAATATTCGTAAAAACACGTTATTTGTACCTTTCCAAATACCGTATTCGTCCCCCCCCCATACTTTGAATGATTTACTAAATGACTTTTTATAAAATAACTATTTATATTATTTATTTAATGCATTTGCACTTATTTTGATTTATATTCATTTATCCCATCCCTGATGTCCTATGATTCATGTCCACTCATAACGCACATAAACAATCAACTTATAAATAAATGGATTTATAGCGTTTTGGAATTTTTTTTTATTTTTTATAATCAACAATACTTTTGTTTGATTTACCAATCATTGTTCAACATGTTCAGACTGAGCCAACAAACCATTTTAACAGGATAAATTAAATATTAACAAATTGTGTGGGTGTAGGTAAAAAATGTCATTTTCCTGAAAACTCATAATGGATTTACTCCGTTTTGGAAAAGAGATCTACATTTGTACAAAATCTATGTTCTTTTTAGTTGCATGTACTCGTAAGTGTCCTGCATGGCTGACGCTCTGTTGGTCAGATGGTGCGTCAGCTGTGCGGATGGTTTTGTATTTTAGTGTAATTTTGCCATGGATTGAATTTCAGAAATAAACAAAAAAGCCTATTTATTAGGCTCTAAGTGTCAAGATGATGGAATTTCATCTTGAACTGATCTTGAATCCAGATACCAGATACATGCTCAATGTGCCAAAAAATAGTCAGTGGACACCTATTTGACGCTACAGACTGAAGTGTTAATGGTCAATGTGAGATTGTCCATCGAGAAAATGAGGCTCGCTTCTGGGAAAATTGACCACTGATACAGAGTTGGAACACTTAAGGCCAATAGCTCTGGTTCAGATGATGGATACAACAGCTGTGATTCACTGGAGTCCCAAAACAACACTGATACGTTTCAATAAATGTCTTTCTAGTATTTCTAATATTTCCATCCCTTTTAATAGGTGTATGTCGTATGTTTCCTTTCATTTAGAATACCCAGAATATGGATAATAAATATACTACATTTCCTCAGTAATAAAGCTCTCAATAAAAGGCCACAGGACAAACTGTGCTGCCGTTTGTTGTATGTCATAAAATCTAGATGTTTAAACCACACATTTGATCATATAAGCCTAATAGAAACAGGTATTTTTAATCCTAAGTAAAGCTTTATACATATAGATGACATTTTACCTCTAGAGTAGAGTAAATAACACGAAACCGAGAAAATGAGAGACTTTTCCAAAGCATCCATCATTTCACAATCCAGAGACTGTAAATTACGGAAACTAGAAACTGTCGCGGAATAGTGTCACGGAAAAATCAGGATACTGATTACTATTTTAATATGATACATTATTCTTTTTGAATGTTTGTTTTATTTTTATTCATTCTTAATTCTGAGCTAGAGAGTTTCTGAGGCTCCAGTCTCTACAGGGTCGTGTTGACTTGTTGATATGATAATGTCTTGTAGTCAAAATGTTTTAATGTTTATCTGTTAACTTTCTGTCCTGCCCAAAACTCTGATGGCCAACTCTGGTAAACAGAAGATTTGGGGTTACCATGGAGATTGTGACTGTAGGAGAAGTGATGCTCAGTCTGCAGGAGTGACAATAACTTTTACCAATGGACTTTTGACACCTCCTGTTGAGTCGTCTTCTAGAGATTACATAGGACAGGGTATAAGATAGGATGTTCTGTGTGAAGAAGCTGGAACAGGTCAGGAACAGAATGGACTTGGGGATGCAGAGATGACTGTGGTCTCTGTGTACTTTTTTCCTTTTATCTGTTCTCCTTCTGCAGAAGAAAGTAATTAAAATCTCTGTTTGATTGTTTGAGCAAAGAAAAAGACTCATTTCCGTGAATCTCTGACACCTGGGTGATTTTCTCTGGCTAGATGGTGAATTGCCATAACACTGGTCCATACTGCTTTTTTAACACATGCTTGGATTTGCTTCCAGAAAGTGGGAGCTGGTGGCCTTGTGGTTGGTTGTTGCCCCTGTGATCAGAAGATGGTGGATTTGAATCATAGGACAGCAAGTATAATAACTGAGGTACTATCCCCAAACACTGCTCCCCGGGCGCCCCTCGTCAGTGGCAGCCCACTTCTTCACTTGGTAAATGGTTTAAATTCTGAGAAAGAATTTGCTGTACTGTGGCCAATTCACACCCCAGAGTTCAGGGAAGAAGTAATTTGCCATTTGATTTTCTCAGCGGAAGAGGGAGAAAGACACTGACATGGTCAATTCAGATGGAAATAAAATCACTAAGTAGCGCCAATAAATGTGTGTAGATCCAAATTCACTCAAAAAGTGAAATTTGCACATTCGCGAAGTCTGGTACGATACTTTTGTCGATTCTGTTTTTGTTACTTTTTCTGATTCAGACAATATTACTGCATCACTGTGGATGTCAAATTAGATTAGAATCTATGTCTTACAACTAAAAAAGATCATCATTGATCAAGAAAGAGGTTTTAAATGATAATTTTTTTATAACGAGGCATGAAGAAGAAAACAAGCCAACACAATCATTCTTTTAGACCTCCTATTAACTGCTTGAGATCTTCAGGGTGTTCACAATGCGATGTTTTACCAATAATCTCCAACAGCAACCGCTGTGTGAATGCAGCTCCATCCGTGCCTATCCTTATTCTTGCACATGCTGCATAATCCGTTTGATGTCTCTTTTTTCCCAGCATTGTATCTTCTCAGCAGACGCCTCTACATTTGCGCGCATGAGGCGCAGCTTTGGGATCTAGCGTGGGTGGGTGGATAGTGTGTGAAACTGAGTGGAGGTGATGTTGGAAGGGCTAGAGGTGACCCTAATACTTTCATCATATTCGCTCTCTGAATAACGCACCATCAAGCACAGACTGTGAGGAGAACATACACCTTTACCTCGGGTTAGCCCGATGCCGTTCTGCCTTAGTGCACTGATATGCCAGGAGCACGCCCAAGCACAACATCGCTCTGCTAAAGGAAATCTTTCCCTTCTCCATCCCCACCTGGCTTTTATGTTGGCAAGCTCTTGTCGACATGGCACGCAAGGAAGAAGGTATTCGCTTCAAAATGTCTGAGGCAAAAAATAAATATCCAGAACATTGTTTTTCTCGAGCATGAAACACTGTTCAGTGTACGAGGAGGGACATTTACTGTGGGTATTCTGAATGTCTGATCCCTATAAAAGTACATTCTGTCTTGAACAGAGGGCTGTCTGATGTGTTTTCAAGAACCTCCGTGGGTTCTATGAAGTTTTTTTCAAGTGTCTTTAGTTTTAACGAGTAGCGTTACTTATTTATTTATGTTGGATGCCTTGATCCTGCCATGTCCATGTAGCTAACCTCTCAAATCACAGCAGGAAGGGTTCCAGCTATTGAAATCAATTGACTCGCTGCTTTTCTGACACAGCCCCATCCCTTCTCACCATCGTTTGACGTTCTATATAAGAGCTTACAGTACAGTTGGCCTTTAAATTGTTCACTATTGTGTAAGTCTAAATTATGCAGATCAGCCATGTACAACAGTAGAATATTTGTGCTCGCTCTGTTCGCTTTTATCAGATAAACCATGTGCAACCATTCAAATGACTATCACAACATTAACTCTGCTACAGGAATGTAAAGGAGATTTGTTGTGCCATTTCTGCAATCAGAAAAAAAAGTCAAAGCAATGGCTTTGAGTATTCAGCTATTTAATCACAGTCATCTTAAATCTATTTAAAAACTAATAGACTAATGCTATTTTAACTCAAATCTCTCATTAACGTTAGTAATCCCAGCAGTGATGTGAAACAGTCATTGACCAAAAAACAGAGGCTTCATTTGTAGAAGCAAACAAACGAATTTAAACTTTGACATCTGCTTTGGATCTGTGACTTTATCTGAATGGGTTTGTCATGGGGAAACCAGTTTTCTTGTGTTTTATGTTAGTCCTACAATGCATGCAGTCCCGAAGGGGATATTGCTAAATTTTGGCCCAGTTGTTATAGGTTCACCCACGCTTTGGTATCTGACCCTCTTGCCAATACAGGATTTGTTAAGTGATATAAAACAACCATGTTCTGATCTGACACTTATCCTGAAAGCACTGCATTAACACCCTTCATTAATATACAGCCTGCGAAAAAACAGAAGAAAGGAATTTCACAGCACTGAACTAAAATAATTTTCCCTGACCTGATGATTTAGTAATGACTAAGGCACCATGGAAATACAGTGGAAATAACCACAGGCAACATGCTCACATATCGAATGACTTTATCTCTTAAAACACAAGTATGGGGTAAAAATGCTGCCTGAAAGTGCCCTAGAAATACACACAGTGCTCCTAACAAACACTGGCACTCTTTGCGCACATAAAATGTGACCTGGACGAAACATTCATTATGACCAATCATTTATATCTTCCATTCAATATATCGACAGAAATCAAACATTTATTTAAGGTATTTTGATTATGACTCAGGGAAACAACTCGTTTCATGAAATACGTAGATTTCTCAATGTGCCATAATGTTAGCATCCCTAAAAATTCTTATGAGCAATTAAAAACATTTCTGTTCTCTTCTGTTTTGTTAGAGTATAAAATTGGCCCATAATGCATTTCTTTTAGACATCCCTACATAAGACTTCAATTTATAATGATCTAGGAATTAAATTTCTACTTTATTTATTTTTCTTGACGAGGTTCTGACAAGTTTATGCACACAAATCACAACATTTACAACATGCACACAAATCACGTCTACAGTCAACTAAGAGGTCTGATGGTTTTAATCGTCCTGACAGGAAAATCTGTGACTAACGTTTTTTTTATAAGAGCTGAATAGACAGTGTGGTCTAACCGAAATTTTGCCTGGTAAGAAAGTGGCTTAAAAAGACTTTGATTCAATATCATATGCAGTTGTACTTTGAATTACCCTTCTTAAAAGCTTCAAATAGGATATTGAAGACATCAAGGGAAAGTTGACTGATAAAGGCAGAGGCAATACGCAGCAAAGCTCCCATTTTAAATGGTCCCTTTTCTCCTAACATCACATATTGATAGACTTTAATAATACTCAGGACTCAAGCAGAGTCAGCTATCCTTGTGCAAAGTGATAATATTCCATTTAAAATTTAAAGGCTGAATATGAACATGCTTCGAGACCCTAAGAGAAAGGAACAGCTTTACATTTATGGCATTTATTAGATTATTTTATCCAAAGCAACTTCCATTCCTAACTACAGGGGGCGCTCTCCCTGGAGCAACGTGGGTTTAAGGGTCTTGCTCAGGGACCCAGTGGTGGTGCTGGAGGTAGGATGCAAACCCATAACCTCATGGTCCTTAGGCAAGTATCCTACCCACTGAGCTACCTCCACCACGTTTTTGCTGCTTGGATACATTTTGGAAAACTGCATTTGAAGCTTTTGTGGAGGCCTGGTGACTTTCTCAAGACACAACTCCTAGCAAATATTTTATGTTCAATTCCTCTTAAAAGCTGAAAATACATAAAATTGTGATGCTCCTGGTTGGCGGCCGCTGGAGACCGGCAGTAACTAAGCTGCAGGGGACTCTTTTAGTGACGCGGGTGTGGGTGTGTCCCGGCCGACTTACCAGTTAAGGTTCTCAGCTAGCTGGGGATTTAGCAATAAGTGCTAGTAGGTTTTCACTGGTTTTGGTTCTTGGCATGTTTAAGTATAAAGAGTTTCCTAATGCGGCGGGGTGTCAGACAGCTCTGTCTTCTTGATGGAAACTCGGACCACCTTTGTTTTTAGGTGGGACGGTCAGTCGTTGCCTGGTCACTCGTCCCGTCAGTCAGTTGCTCTCGTCAGGCCCCGCGTTTGGGCGCCAAATGATACAAAGCACACATTCAGGATTAACGAGGAAAGTAGCATCTACTTGACCTTGGCTGATAGTTCCGCAGCTGCCCGAGAAGAAACAGAACGGACTCTTTGTACAGAGACTAAATTACACCATACTGTCATGGAAAGGATATACCGTATAAGATAAAATCACAAGTGTTAATCATACAGAAATTAAGAGAGAGAGAGAGAGAGAGAGAGAGAGCATATTGTGTAGCATGAATCATACAAAGTCATACAAGAATGGTCAGTAATTGGGAAACTTATGGAGAGTAATAAAACCAGGCAAAGTAAATTATACTGTAAATAGTTATAATCATGATAAGGTAAAATTCCACTGCAATGGGTTCCTGTTTAAGCTGTCAGCCCTCCCTCACAATCCCCTTGGTGTGTTTGTTACTGTTTTGGCCATCAAGCCTTTCTTGGATTTGGCCTTTTGAAAATGAAAGGAAAATGTAAATCCATTACATACATATACTGTGTGTACAATTGCATCTAACAAGATTTACTATGACATGTGATTTTTATTGTGTCTTCTGTCATATGTGAACAGCATTGAATTCTTCCTCTGCATTTAACCCATTCACCAAGCGAAGCAGCGTGCAGCCAGGAACACCCGGAGAGCAGCATATGGGAAGAGTACCTTGCTCAAGGGTGTCACTTGCAGCCCTGGGATTCAAACCCATAACTTTCCAATCACAGGGCGAATGCATTAACCGCTAGGCCGCCTGCTGATATATTATAATACATTGTTCTGGAAGACAAAAGTGTAGCCATCCAAGAGTAACTTTGATGCGTGATACACTAACAGCAGAAGTGTCAGCAGTGCTGTTCTGCATGCCAGGCCTAGTGCTGGGCAATGGCTCTAACCCAACCCAACAGAAAAAAATTAAAAAAAGAAACAGAGGCATGAACATAAAAAAAACTTGAGGGGTGAGCTATTGGACTGGCTTCCATTTCTGCATCAGTATTAATCCACTCTGTCTAGTCAGGACTCCAGCCTCACTTTACAGAGTACACAAAGTGCAAGCGAGGAAGACTGGCAGAGAAATGGCAGAGAGAAGAAGAGAGAAGAGCGATTGTGACTGAATGACCTTTACGCTTTTATCTCTGTGCCGACAGACGCCTCTGGCCAGGTCACTGTTGATAAACAGTGTTTGAGATTTACATTTTGATTTGTGCTATATGGCTGGTATGAACCTCTATGACAAGGGAAAATGTCAATGGGGGAGCGGCTAAGAAACTAGTCCTACATCATTTTAATTGCAAATGTTCAAATTGTTTGCCTCTGCGAGTCAAATGGGACTCCAGAGGAAAGTTTGATCAATTAAACATACATGGACGTTCCTGTGCCTTCGCTATTGCTTTACTTTATTGTAGCTTTCTTCTGAGAAATGATGTTGAGGACAGGGGATGATGTAGCTAAAGAGTACTAGATGCTGCCTTTCAAATCATTCTAAGGGTTTTAAAACAAAAACGAACCCAGAAGCAATTAACAAATGCTAAACCTCTTTTTAATGAGCTAAGAGTATGGAGTAATATGTGATGCTGTCTCTATTTGGCCCAAAGTCCCATTATATTACTACAATAATTAGAAAATAATCACCCACGAGCACTCTTTCTTCTTGACCTTTAATACATTCCATCAGCATTCTATTTAGCAAGAATACCTGGAGGTCAGCTCCAGTGAGCTAAGCCATTGCTGTGCAGGCAGGCAGGCAGGCAGGCAGGCACACGATCTGAGCTCACACATTGCCTGGGGTCTAATTGACTTTTCAAGGATCTCTTATCATCCCAGTGTAGTATGCTCAGAAGCATACATTCAATTTCTCCCTTGCCTTGTTTGAAAATAGAGCACATACTATAACAGTCTCCTTCTCCGAACAGCTACATAAGCTACGAACTTTGGCCGAGGCCGTTATTTTGGACAGGTGGCTTGTTAATAAGTGTTTTAATCTGCTGATATTGCTCAATAAGGCCTACAGTTAGACTACTGAATGATATTCTGCTTTTTTACACACATATCGATGCACATTTTAGGGCAGGTATGTGTAATTAAAATAGTCTGGGATTCGATCATGTTTAAATTCCATGCACTATTTAGTATTCAGGTCTTGTCGGTTGCACCAACAAAGCGCACACCTGCTCATAAGCCAGGCTGACCACTGCACCAGCCTGTCATACGCTGAATTTTCACAAAGACCCGGCGTAATGTTTATGATTACATAGGAGCAAGCGTAGGCAACTCTTTGCTGGTTCCTGGCTTGTTGATGCCCTGCTGCATATTGATTTTCCTGCTGCAAGCAGCTAAATTTACTGTTCACTAAGTTTTGCGCTTGATTAGCTAACTGCTTCAAAACAACAACACAGAAACATATCACAGTTTTAAAAATGAGCGAAATGGGGAACGCAGCAAATATTCTTATACATTTAAAAAATATAGATTTTGTTTCTTTTATTTATGTTCAGAAACACTTTCTGTACATTTGCCTTTAACACACTAGCAATATAACACATATTTTCAACAGATGCTGACGGTGTTGATTGCAAAATGTCAGAACACTGTACTTCCTATATGATATTTTTCGTAGTTCGAGGATTATTTATGACTTTTAACACCCTTTCAAAAACCAGAAGATGATTGGTTAATGATGGATGAGACATTAGGCTACAAAAAAGTCATGTTTTACCCAGAAACTCCTCTAATGGGCTAATATGTTTAGTGTTACACGATGTTCAAGTGAGGAAGCAGAACATGCCCTCAGACTCACTGGCTATTTTTTTCTGTTTGAACAGCAATTGAAGTGCCATTTGTATTTAGATATAATATCAGAAAATAGGGCTGGAAATTGTGCTTAAGTGTGTTGATACAGTGGCCATGATGCTCATGCATTAGTGTGCTATATAAGGAAATCCAGAGGAGAAAGTGTTCATGAGGTGGATGGAGAATGTCCACACAGGACTGTGTCAAGAGGAGCATTCCACCCACAACCACACAGAGAGTAATATAATAGTACAGCTGTAGGGCAGAAGACACTCAGTACAAAGGCGAATGTACAATTGTGAGTTCAATGGTGTAAAATCACAGGCACTGATCTATAAGGGCTGAAGAAAGAGAGCGATGGAAAGATGAGTCATCCTTAACCATATTCTCCACAAGTGGGTGAGGAGATGTAGGACATACACCAAGAGAATGGTAAAGCTATGATTCTCACAGTCAGGGGCTCCTTGTGCTTTAGGTGGTTTGGCAGCACTTGCACACTTGAATGTTGTTTTCAAATCAGTATTTTTTATTCTTGCTCCAACAATTGTTGCTAAATTTAGTGAAGAAACAATGTGTTCTCGAAAGTGGAGGTGTAGATCACCTTAAATTATCAATAATGATAACTCAAGTCAATAGTTTCTAACTAATTAAAACTGTTTAACTATTAATGTTATTAAAGATGAGTTTTTATACAACCGAAGAATCTGTATTCCAAATTCACAACTCACTCTCTATTCGGGGTAATTGCACTTTTACTGTGTGATTTAGAGAGACAGTGTAATTTGTATATGTGTGACTCACTTTGGCTGTGAAATTTGTTTAGATGCTTGTACAAATTAAGCTGAAGGCCAAATGTTTTCAGTGAGTGATACTAAAATGACAACTGATCCAAACTCACCAACTGTGCCAGTGTGCCCAAAGAGATAATTCACTCAGAGCCTGAATTTAGCTCCCGGAGTCTGGGGTTTGACTGATAGTGTTGGGAAATGGTCAGCCTTGCTGGTGTAAGACTGATTTCCGTGTGTGCTTTCACCTGCAGAAAGGCATTATCTGAAAAAGCAATGATGTTAAAGTACTTACAGTGTGTGGTCAATTTTCACAGGTGCTGACATATAGGACTTATTGTTTCATTTCTAAAGCATTAAGCCTTAGCCTTGACTTCTTTCCGAGGTGGTTCCAATTAACCCCTGAGCACCAGGTGACCTTGGGTTCCAACAAAATCCTAAGTCCAAATCCACCTAAATGTCAATTTCAGGGTATTACTTCTTACAACACTCTGGCTCCTTAAGTAAGCCCTTGAAAGACTTAAATCCACTTTTAGTTTAATAAAAAAAACCTTTCCCCATAGTCGAGCACAATTTATGTAACTATTTGTTTCATTAGTGTGCTATTGTTTAATAAAAGCCTTTATATTTTTCAGACAGACATATATCAGATTCATGTTCAAACTCTAATCCCCTTGGGTTGAGAGATAAGGGAGAAATATACACTTAATTAGTACATCACTATTTTATGTGCCATTAAATGGCAGGGAGAAGTCCTTAGTAGGAGTTTTACCCTTTTTAGCATCCAATTACATACCGTATATTCTCATAGAAAGTCATATTCCCAATCTACATACAAAAAAATCATATTGACAACAAAGTCGGTCATTAGTTCTAGAGGGCTAGGAAGGAACAGTGCAATGTAAAACGAAACTAGTATCTGTTGTATGCTTCTTTTACATTGTATCAAACATTTCTGATGTTTCTGACCAGTCTCTAGACTGAATGATTTCTAGCTTGAGCAAAGCCTCCTAAACCGATAATAAAATTCTAAATAATAATAATAATAAGAAGAAAACAAATAAAAATAATATCTGGTCAACAGAAAACAAATAAACTAGGGAGAATTTGGAAGTATTAATTAAGATTAATTAACACTTTATTTGAAGGGGTCTACATAAGAATGACAGGACACGTCGTGCATATTAATGACATACTAGGGATGTTTATAACTGTCATAATGTGTCAGTCGGTATTAGGAATGTCCAAGTGACATTGTGTGGGTGTCATCATTATGACAACCTAAAGTGATAGTTCACCCAAAAATGAAAATTTGATGTTTAATTGCTTACCCCCCAGGCATCCAAGATGTAGATTACTTTGTTTCCTCAGCAGAACACAAACGAAGATTTTCAGCTGTAACCGTGGCAGTCTGGTAATCATTTAATGGAGCAAAGCACGTACACAGGGAGCCTGAGATGGTTTGGACATGGTTGTCTATCAGAGGTAAAAAATTATATAAATACTGTTCAGTTTCTCACAAAAAAACAATAATTTCATGTCTTAAGACATCAATGTGTCGTCACGAGCCACAGGGTGTAATCTGGACGTGTCTGTGCATGTTTTTTTT
>JBBKCR010042353.1:0-11134 GCA_037577295.1 Ladigesia roloffi
TTAAGGTGTTTGGCATATTTTAAGGGCTAAATTAAGGTAGAGTTAAGCATATTTTAAGTACATTGTGTTTCATAGTGGCTACATCCACTCCCATAAATTATTTCAAGGTATAAGACTCACTTGAAGGTTCTTTGGGAAACCAAAAGTGGTTCTTCTACAGCATTACAACCAAGAAAACTATAAAATGATGGTATGATAAAGCTTACAGCCTTTATTTTACCAACAGTGTGTGACGATATTAAGGAGAAATGCTGACTCTCCTGCACGTTTCTGAGAGGTTGACGACTCCACTCCAATGACAGACACCCTCACAGCAGTTATCGATTTAGCTAAAAGATGCTGGATCAAAAGCTAAATGACGGTTCTGCAGCGGCGCAGCTACTGAGTCTAAAATGAAGCTGGCGCAGGTCATAAAACCTGCCAAACTTTTCGAAATTAATAGCTTCTCTATTGATTAATTCTGTCTCAGAAATAAAACCTACGCTGCAGCGGTCTCATCGATCCAGAAATTCACAGATGAGACAGGAAAGAGCAGGCGGTCTCTGGGCTTCATCGTCTTTGAAGAATCGGACCCTTTCTGATTTTCTTTTTACTATAATTCAAACATACGACCTCACACATTCATTTACTCACTCTCTGGGTGCAGTAAAAAAATGAAAAACAGCCAGTCACCTGGCTGGGGGTGGACTGAGTGAATAAAGGTGGTTACCTTGGGGTCCGGTTACAGTTACAGGAGGAATTTATCTGTTATGTAGCTATTGTGAGGCCCTGGTCCATTTATCAAGAGATGAGCACCCTGCAGGGCATGACAGGTGCAGCACTTGATGTGCAAATCAGAGTGTGCCTCAATAATGGTGGGAAGGGTCGAGTTTCACAGAATTCCTCCAAGTTAGAGACCCTGAATGCATTAAGTCAGCCTTGCGGTAGATTCAGTATATGATATATTCAGCAGGCATTCTTTACCAATGGTGTGTTTGAAAAAAAATTCCCCCCCCGGGGTTTCCAGTGTTTCTGAAAGAATCCCCTTCCACCCTGGAATTGTGAAACAGTATTAACATCGCAGAGCAATGGAATCATGGTCACATTTCTTCACTGCATATCGACAGTGTCTGGGGGGGCACAAGTGCCAAATGGGAAAAATCCTGAATGTCCCTCTGCCGCGATTATATGCAAGACCCACAGGGCAGAGAAACAAGTGGAAATCAATCTGATTTAATTAGAGAGGATTTAATTCAATTGCTGAGCATTACGCCGTTTCCAGCAGGCAGTATCTGTAAACCAATCTCATAGAATTTGGTACTGAAACTGACTGGCTGGAGCAGAGATGGGTGATTAAGCAGGGTGCAGAGGCTCCTAACGGTCTGGGCTGTCTTGCCTCACAGCTATTGAAATCACAGGGGTAAAGTGATGTCTCATCTGTTTCCCTTCATAAAGCATTTTGAAATTTAAGCTTATTTGGAGACACTCAAACGCTTCACAAAAACACCCGCCACGTCCCTCAAAGCAGAGAAGGGATTTGTGTGTGCTAAAACTAAAACTAGCTTGACTGTGGGGTCTAGTCTTGGACAAGTAGGAGTGAAAAAGATAATATGATCTGAGTAGCCTAGTATTTAAGATGAACTTGATAAACACAGAGGGACACGCAACATGAGCCAAGAGTTTATCCAGCACATGCTTCTAGGTATCAGATCATCTTAAACTTGCTTATGGATGGATGGATGGATGGATAGATCATCAATAGTGTAATATGTGCATTTATCATACATGAACAAATCACAGCCAGAACAGCACAAAATTCCTCTCACCAAGTGAATCTGTGTTTGGGGACGGTACCTTTCTCAAAGAAACCCCAGTTGTGCCTTTACAGTCCTGGGATTCGCATCCAAGACCTTCTGATAACAGGGGCAACCCCCAGCTTCATAGATATCAATGTGCCAGCATTTTATGCACACATTTTTGTGCATCTATTCTATTGATCATCAATACACCCACATATCTACTCATCCATCCAGCTATCCATATTAAGAGTGTCTGATTATCTATGCATTATAATATCTATGCGTTCCATACTGTTTATCCCGATCGATCTAGTCAGGTGATCTTTTTCTTTCACTCCACTCTCGGACACGGATTTCAGCCTCAATAACGCACTAAAATCCCCCCACAGCACCTGCGCGACACGATGCACCCTGACATGGAAACCCAGGGGACCGAGCCACGCTCCGTCACGTTAAACACACTTTTCCCACAACAAGGGTTCACAGGAGTATAAACCGCGGGAGACCAGGTGTTTCTAAGAGCCGTGACCGCGGTTGGCAGACTTACTCGGTGGTTCTTGGCGTTGTTCATCCTGTCAGTGGCTTCGAAGAGCTCCTAAATCTCCAGAATCTGTCAGAGCCGCACTCCGCTTCGGGACGCCTTCAGTCTGAGACCCTGCCGCTGGAGCGCTCGGTGAGATGGACATACCGAGCACGAGTCGGTGTGTGTGAGTGTGTGTGTGTGTGTGTGAAGGCTGCGCTTAGCCAAGCCCACCACAGCTACCGAGTGACTCTCCACCGCAGTAGGACTCACATGAGGGGGCGTGCGTGTGTTCGTGTGGGTGAGAGAGAGCGAGCGAGCGCGCGCGCGCGTGCCTGGCTGTGTTTGTGTGTGTGTGTGTGTGTGTGTGTGTGTGTGTGTGGAGTTTGTGAAGTGTGGCTATTTCGAATCTTACACTCTAGCCCACAGGGGAGTATTACAAACTGTCCTATGGTGACGAGAAGGTTAATGGCTCCAGGCTGTTTGAATAGTATGTTTGTGTGTGTGCGTGTGTATACAAATACATACGCACACACACACACACACACACACACACACAAATGACCAGCTTTCAAAGATTCCAAAAATATTTCACTGAAAGATCAACCAAGGCTGAAGAACCCGAGCTGGCAAAACAGATAAGAAGTCAAACTCTAGTGTTAGAAGGAGCAGTAAGAGACTAAAAAAATCTGAATAATAAACTGGCATTTTAATGATCAAACTGTTAACTTATCATCACAGAAACATAAAAAAATATAACTCACAATGTTTTTCTTTAACTCAATTAGTTGCCAGTTCAGTCTAGTAATTTTTCAGGCATATACACTCCAGATATGTGTCACCTTTCAGGCCTTACGGAATAAAGATTCACATGATTACAGCTAAAACCAAAGGAATTAATATGAAATGATCACTCTAAAGCAGTTTAGATGCTTAACTCCCTCCTGACTCTCCGCTGTCAGAATATTGCTACTGAAAGTAATGCTGTTTTTTCTACTAATGCTTATCAAACGCACACAGATATTTATATATAAGAAAACACACAAATGATCACACACAGCAACCAATTTCTATGAAATTGTCTCTGATGTCGGCAGCCTTTTTAGTGTATTCTCTGTTGATTGTCTCTGATCTGGTTTAATCACAGGCCCACCTGTCCAGTCCTCTGATCAGGGGGGCATCTGGAGACCGGGAGGCTGCCAGGGAGCTGACAGACTTGCACCCAGATTAAGATGCTTCTGATGGGCTCCGCCAGGAGGAACAGCAGGCACCATTCAGCCTGGTGGAAAAGACCGGAGCGGGCCAATTTTCAAGGGATGAATTCAAAATGGCTTTGTGCAGGGATCCAATACATGGCGGTAAGGGAAGTTAATATTAAATTACAGCCATGTGAGAAAGCGTGGATTAATAAAAGGTGTGAAAAGGAAAGAATGAGGACCGATCGACCCGTAACTGTTGCGTTTTGGACGTTTATGTGTTTTATTTGCGCATTTGTGATCAACATGGGAGGAAAGAGTGAGAGAACAGGAGCAGAGGCGAGAGATGGTGGGCAGAATAGAAGAGTGTGTGAGAGAGAGGGCACGAGGGGCAGTAGAGGGAGATGGAAGAAAATGAAAGACAGAGGAGAATACAGTTGAAGGAGAAGACGAGAGTTTGCGAAGGAAGATTAAACCTGAGAGGACCGGGGAGCGAATCAGGCGGTGAGAACCGGTGGGCCGAGCTGGCGAGGCTTCACACGTTTGCAGTTTTGAAAAACACTCACACACCCCGAAATATTCCTGCAGCCTGTTCACTCCGAGCTCCTGTAAAAACATCTACACGTACGGGGCGGCTGTCTAAGAATCCTTCACTACTGACACAGTAACAGGATCAGGTTGTGAACAGCTGCACTTTTACACTGTTACACATAGCTGTGTGTGTGCGTGCGTGAGTGTGTGTGTGTGTGTGTGTGTGTGTGTGTGTGGTACAGGGAATGCGACAGGGGCCATGAGAGGGAAAGAGGGATCCTCAGTATTTGTGCAGATGTATGGTACACTTTTCAAAAAGGTGCCAGAACCGTTCTCTGGAGTGATGCTACGTTCCCTAAAAAAAACGTCAATTAATGTTGTGGAAGTTATTCAAAGAAACAAAACTTGTTCTCCTAAGGCACTGCTTTATTCCTCAAACTCAAACCCTGTCTGACATTAATGCTACTTTAGGCTTGTTTTGAAATAACATTATATAATATATTGAAAATACAAATCAAATCGCTGTTATTCCTATGGCAGTGGCACATTAGCTGAAATGTCTTTATAGCGAAAGGCCTATTCCATATTATGGTCCCACTGGGACTGGCACTGGTATTGGTATTTGACCTGTGTGCCCATTCTTAGGACCTCTGTCTGCTATTTTCATGCTGTTTACTCCCTCACTGGGAAAAATGCTTTATCCCAAACAAACAAAATCTAGTTTCCTATCGGAAAGCGGCCCGTCTGAGAACCTCTTCCTTCCGTCATGTACACATCAGATTTAAAACTGTGCCTCCTCCTGTTTGACATTCTGTCGTGTCACACAAAATCCAAACAATTGCTTTGTTTTTGTTGCCCGGTGCTTTTATATCTTATCCGAGTGAATCGTGTAATTGACTTTTAACCTGGGAGGGGCAGAACAAAAATGTGTCTAATGTTTTTCACTGCTAATGGCTGATGGTGGCAGATTGGGTGGCGAGCGGCGAGCACCACAACAAACCGCTTTTAAAACTAAAATCACTCCATGGATCATTAAACTGCGTTACAGTGAAATTCCCAACTGGAGAATGTAAGTAGAGCATTTAGTTCACAGGAAGCCTCACATTTTACATGAAGGAAAGGGCTTCACTTCCTAATCTGGCTGTAGGGTGAGGATTCATCATTTCCTGGAAGAAAATGTTGGCAATATTGTTTTAAAGTTCAGTGCTTATAACATAGTAGAGCTGGGACAGTTGAACAGAGCACAGAACTGATACCACCAGCTGATAAAGTTGTGATTCAATCGATGTGTTCCGTAAAAGCCTTCGGGGGGGAAATTGATTTTTGCTGTGAAAACACAAACAAACCAACACAACCCATGGAGGATGATTCAAATCAATTCTTCAGACAGTAAGACTAGCTATAGCAACAAAGACACACAGAAGAAAAAGCCACAAGCTTATATAGAGACTGATCAAAGTTTTTAGGCTTCATTCAGGAATGTAGCTGATGCTATGCTTAATGTGGGAAGCCCAATGAAACATGATGTATTTAAAATACCTTTATTTGCCCCAGAAAATACATTCATTTGAATTAAGTGGCCATTAATTTGTGGATGAATCACTTCATTTGACCCTACAAGTGGATTTAAGGAAAACCGCTTAGTCTTAAGGCTAATACTGAAGGTTCTAATATTTAAAGGGGAAAATTAGAAAAATTTAAGGACAATTTAGTAGTTTTACCCCTTGATCTGCGCACTTTTAAGGGGTAAAAAGAAGGTGGTTGCTTCCATAGTGCTATAATATACTACACTGTACAGAAAACAAAAGGAGCTATTGGAAAACGAAGTAAAGAAATAAAAATTTTAGTGTAACAGAAGACGAAATTAACAGAAGTTACTAAATGAGGTGGGCCATCCAAGGAAAGATTTAAGCGATGAAGTCAATGACAGCTCAGCCCCCTGCTTATCCATCCAGAGCCAATGAGAGTTATGCTGCCACTTTATCCAGCAGCACAGTAAGCTGGCTTAACCTCCAGATTTCCCTGTGATGACAAGATTACTCTCAACTTGTTTGCAGAACAGAATTCGTTCCTGGCAGAAGATGGCATGCGTTATTTAAAGCAGTGATTTATCTACAAACTTGTTTATTTATGGACAGCAATCTGGGTCGTAGGCCTAGTTTGTCTCAGCTGAGAGAAAATGCTTGAAACGAGTTTCAGGTTTCGGCTTTATTTGTCATATGCAATTTAGCACAGGTACAACATTGCAATGAAATGTGATTGACGAGAAATGACAGGTCACTCAGCAATATAGTGAAGTTAAAAGGTAACGAGCAAAAGATGTGCAAAGAAATATACAATAAACATAAGCGCTTTAAATTACAAACGTGCAGCTTGGTCTTTATCGAACGTGTTTTATTTACACTTTTATTAAAACTGTTCTTACTGGACTACAGTGACTGTAAACTGAAGCTCTTTTTTTCTTTTTAACACTGTGCTGACTAGTCATTCCAAAGTAGAACGTTTCACCAGAACGAGGTACATGGTTCCACTACGTCAGCCTAAGCAAGGGAGCTTTATAAAGGGCAAACACTGTAACCCAATAGGCATCATGTGCAACAGTCCCACAGTGGCTTGCTTTAATTGGCACCCCCCTCCAAAATGTCCTTCGACCCTTCCAATTCCAAAGCTACACGAGGGTCGAATTACATCATCCCCCTCCGAGGCTTTGCTGTGTTGACATCAGCGAGCGGAAGTGTGAGCAAGCAGGGCCTCTCAGCACCTTCCGAGATAAGCAAAAGTGCTTTTCACGAACCTGAGAGCTCCGAGAGCCACAGCCACACCGGCAGCAGCAGGATCGATGGAGCTGGAGGCTGACGCAGCTTAACCATGCACAGGGGAAATGCAGTTACACTAAGGGAGGCTATAAATCTAACAGAGCCATTTAGTGATAATGCAAGACATGAAGCGCCGGGCAGAAGCACATCCGTCTCGCAGGTACTGACAGGAGCCCAAGCGCTAGAGCGCACTGACCCTCTGCTCCGGTGGATTTCCAGGCAATGTTTCAGATTTTGCAATTTTTCAATAAATCACGTTTTAATAAAGCAACAGAGGTCACGATCTACACAGGCTAAAAATATGTTGCCCAATTAGTTGAGCTTGCCAAAAAAAATTTTTTTTTTACTTCTGTGAGATCACAGTAGAGCACTGGACACAACTCAATAACTCATACAGACAGTAAATCAGACAAATTAGGGGAGAATGAGTTACACATGAACTCTGGAGAACTCGGAAAGAAGAAAACTCCATTTATTCATTACTTCTGCTTTAACCTCTGACTCTTCTCTTCACAGGACTTGTGAAGGTGTTTAGCTCAGCTAGCACTAACCTGGGTGAGTAACGGATGTTGATTTAAGTTCAGCTTTTTCAGGTTTGAGGAACAGATGTGGACTACTAAAGAGCTGATGTATGTCGCTCAGGGTAAGAGTGTGCGCTAAATGTCAGAAATGTAAATGAAAATGACAAATCGTGCTTAAAAATTGTTGGTGTGCCTCAGATGTCCCATGATGAAATGTAGACAACAGCTGTTCTTCATCCTTATCTGACAAGTCGAGGGCTCCACAGCCAGAGGGGTCCAGTCAGACAACACTACAGGAACAAATGCTGTAAAAATATCTCTAAAGTGTTGCAACTATCTTTCAATTCTCAGTCTTCCTACACCTCCCCCACTAAGCAGCACCAGTACCCCCTCTACAGAATCCGAGGTGAGGAAATCACTGGAGCTGGTGCTAAAACGCCCCTCCTGCTGTTTCGTCCAGCTTCTTCATCCAACACTACCACCACAAGGCGCGATTCAATTACACAGCCGAGCAGGCGAGCAGCGAGACCAGGGAGGGCTAGGTCAACCACACCAGCATGAAGTCAACAGGTCTGAACTCTCCATTCGAGTGTTCCTTTCTTCAGCAGGAAAGGTTATGAGGAAAAAAACATGTCAAACACAAAAACATGTTATTGTATATATTTGTTCTTTTCCTCAGGGCAGGCCTTTATGATTTAAAGTGATTGCTTCCCAACCCAGATACACTTTGTTCGGATTCAGAAACAACATCTGAAGTCATGTACACACTTTATATAAACAGCGAGTACCGACGGCTACAGTGAATTACATTTATGGAGAAAATAAGTGTCCTTCCAGTAATACAGCACAGAAACAGCTAAACCTATGGTCCCTCTTCCCAGAATGCAAACACAGGAAAAAGCTCTCTCAGAGGTACAGTAACACCAGGCCGACCACACTGCAGTGTTTTCACAAGTTGTTTTTTATGATATATTTGGACTGGGTCCATATTTCAACATGTATAGGCCTGGTGTGTGTATGTAGGCCTATATACATATATATACATATATTTATATATCCACTGTGTGTGTGTGTGTGTATATATATATCTTATGTTTCAAGAGCACCTACATATATTGAAAAAATGCCTTGTTGTGATGTGGTATTTTTATAGTGTCAACTACAATCATGCTCACAAAACACTTTAATTGCATATTAAACTCAGTTTAATACATTACCTTGAAAAAATCAGCCCGTATCCATACTTTACAGTTTACACTGTACTCCCGCAGCCCTAGAATGTCAATACCTATTGTATTCTTTGTGTAGACTGTACTGTAATTCATGCATGAGCATTTTCTTTGGTATAATCATGTAAATGCAATCAAATTAATTCATTTACTGTAATAAAAATGCAGGGTTTTAAGAAAACAAAAGAAGAAAACCACGAGAACACTCAAAATGCTCCACTGAGGAAATTCTGGACTGCAGCTGCCACACGTGCATCACAGGGCTTGAGCCAATCAGCAGCAAGGAGACATAAATAATGTTCTCAGATTGGTTGCTTTCATAAAAGCAAAAAAAATGCAGAGGATATATGCTTTCCACATTAGTGTGGGGGAACAATTATTAGTTGGGTTCTCAGAAAAAAGCCACGATATACTGAAATCATGACTGCTGGGCCACGTTAAAGTGGGGGTAACTGTATATACACACTAGGCTTTTCAACATTATTGATATTTTGTGGCTTTTGGATGCTTTTTTTTGGCCCAACTGAGGCATGTTGATGTTCCTCCGGTGCCTGGCGGAAGGTAAGCTACACTGTTTGTGCCAGGTTAGTCTAGGGGCCCAAGCGTGAAGCAACTGAAGCATCAGCCTTAACTGATGCTTGGAGCTTTGCGGTCTTCTCCAGTGCCTTGACTCCTGGGTTGCTGTTTTTCAAAGGAAGCTGGCTCAAGCTTAGGCATTTGGCTGGTTCCCGTGCACAGACTGTCCTTTCAGCCCCACTCTGACCACGCCACAGCCCGGGCCAGGGGCATAGGGGGCTGGAAAGGGGCGTGGGTGTCCGAACACAATGCCCTCTTTCTCGAGCAGCCTGTGCCTTATTCTCCTCCCAAACACTCCACCCCACAGGCAAGGAGCAAGAGGTGCCAGAAGCCTGCACCAAGTGGATTCAGTCACATTTGTGTCACAACAAGCAGTAAACAAGCAGTCAAATGGGGAAAAACTACGTCCAAACAAGCAAGCCGTTTCCTGGCATTGTATTTGGAGTTTCAACTAAATTTAACAGCAAATTCTTCATCTAAAATGTGCTCTTCTGATGAACTCATGGATGCAAAACAAGTTCACACAGCATGACTAACATAAAGCAAATGATAAAGCTACTTAATCATGCTTCCAGCTGAACTACCAAGGAAAAATCCATCAGTTTTCTAAAGATGGGACAGGTGATCTCTGCTTATGACCCTTGGAAACCATGGTCCATGGTCTCAGTATTTGTTTCTCATGCACCTTCAAACTCTCCTGGCTGTAGTTCAATCCTGCAGACGGTCAAGTTGGGTCTGTTTTTTTTATGATTAACACTTTATAGGGCATTTCAGAAACAGGGTCTCCAGTTCCTATGCTAACAAGTTCAGCCTCATTATTCATGCCATTTGCACATTATCACCCAGTACTACAGATTGTGTTTCAGAAAAAATATGCAAAAACAATAACCAATTCTTCAATTTTCCATTCTTGTTCCCGCATTCACAGTCAACTACACCCTGAAAGATTCAGGAAGAGTTTAAGCTCCTCAACCCGCACTGTGAACTTTAGAGCTTTGCTCCCTCTAATCCTTCATCTACACATCTCAACAACAACAACAACGGCGGCAGGACCAATAGAGGCAGCAATCCAGCAGACAGTAGATCTGTGTGGCATTCCCCCTGCTGAGCTGGACACACACAGTTCAGACTCTCATGGGGGAATGCTTGGTGAGCACTTTTCCATGAAGGTACAGATGACCTACTGTATCTTTACAGTAAACAAGGAAAATATGTAGCCAAAGACATAAACTTGTAACTTGAGGTAGTAGGTACGATATATATTTATCTAGAACGTTATTTAGAAAAACTAATATTGCGCAACAATATGGGTGTGGACATACACTATATTGGCCAAAAGTTATTGAATTCAATCTTACTTCCAGTGAAGAGTTGTCTTAATGCTTCAGTATACCCAGATATTTTGGACATCGCCATGCTTCCAACTTAATGGACACAGTTTGGGGAAGAATCTTTTTTATTCCAGCATGGCTGTGTCCCAGTGCACAAAGTTAAGTACATAAAGACATGGCTAGATAGTGCGGAAGAACTTGACTGGCCACACAGAGTCCTGACCTGAGCCTTTGGGATGAATTGGAACAGAGATTGGGAGCCAGACCTTCTCATCCAACATCAGAGCCTGAACTTATAGAATCTTTACAGATTGAATGGACACAAATTCCCACAGAAAGTCTAAAATCATGAGGAAAGCCTTCCAAGAAGAGTGGAAGCTGTTATAGCTGCAAGGTTGGACCAACTCCTTATCAAATTATATGAAATTAAAGTCCATATGGGTATAATGGTTGGAGGTCCCAAGACGTTTGTCCATATATTGTATGTTTAAAGCCCAAATTATTAAAGGAATAGTTCACCCTAAAATGAAAATTTGATGTTTATTTGCTTACCCCCATCGCATCCAAGTCGAAGGTGACATTTTTTCCTCAGCAGAACACAAACGCAGATTATTAGCTTTAGCCGTAGCAGTCTGG
>JBBKCR010042424.1:0-11131 GCA_037577295.1 Ladigesia roloffi
TTTGTGTGTGTGTGTGTTTGTGTTTGTGTGTGTGTGTGTGTGTGTGTGTGTGTGTGTGTGTGTGTTTGCATGCATGGAAAAAGAAAAAACAGAGAAGTCAGAGGAGAGATTTTTCCAGAAACAGCGGTGGCTTTCAGGCCATGTTCCACAGCGCCGTGTCGCCGTCCCATAAGATGAACAGCCTTTGCACAAATGTCAATGTAGATTGACACAGGCTGTGAGTGGGTTCTGGAGAGGGCGGCAGAAATCTCTCCCCTCCTCCGAGCAAAGCCATTAATCAGCTGATTGAAATGTACAGGAAACGACTATAAACCACCTGCCCTGGCCTTCCAGCTTGAGGTGAAATCAGCTGCTGCTGCTTCACTGGGCTCGGGCTCCTAGAGCCACCAGAACTTTAATTAAAAACCCCACACACGACACACACAAATCCTATAATAGCACAAGCACTGTTTAGTCACAACAACAAGAGGTTTTAATTATACACTGCTCAGCGCAGGCTCTGTGAGGTAGGGTCACTGTAGAAAGATCTTGTTCCTCCTTTCTTGGTCTGCAGGTCTATAACAGCTGTTTTGTAAAATGAGATTGAAATTATTGGGATTAATCAGAGCGAAATGAAATGCAGGACTGATAATCCCTGTTACATTTATGATGAATTGATTGTCATAAAAAGGGGTTAATAAATGTGCATAATTTTTAACTAGTGCAGGTAAAAATAACAAAATACAACAACAAATAAGCAAATAGGCAGCAGGCCAGCAGACTTACTCTTAAAAATGAGGGTGCCAAAAAGAGTTCTTCATGCAGGGCCAAAAAAATGGTATTTTGGCAACAATTTGGGCCGAAGGCTGGGAATCTCCAGCTTATTTTTTCAGGGGGACGCTTTCAGTGTGACAAGGCTTTCATGCACCCCTGTGCAGAACATTTTGTGAATAATCTGTGTCCTTAAACAGCGCATTTCATTATTAAGACTGTTTGGTTCTGTTTCATTTAATTTAGTTCAGTGCAATTTGAAAAACATTCAGAATAGAAAAGGACTAAAGCATAAATGTATTTTTAAACCAGGCACAACTGGTTATTTTTGTCTGTGCCCACTTATCAAACTTTAGAAAAGCTAAATACCATGAAACATGTCATCCTATGTACTCTGATATCATTTTTTGCCATCCCAGCTTCCCCTAACTCAAGTGTTGATGAGAGCAGGAAATTGCCTCCAGGCTAAATTTATAGTCCAAGCAATGCAAGGCAAGGCAAGTTTATTTATATTGGACATTATCATACGCAGAGGTCATTCAGAGTGCTTTACGCAGGTAAAATAAACATTAAAAGGAAAGTAGGTAATAAAAGTGGGCAATAAAATCAGCAGAGAATAACAGCAAGAATTGAGAAAGCAGTATAAAAGAATAGAGATAAACATGAGGGAAACAATGGGTTTTAAATAAGAATGTTTTTCAGTTTGACTGAAATTCAGTCTATGGGGAGCCGAGTAAGTTCTCACTGTGGGAACTACTAGCTGAACAGTTCCTAAAGTTCTGCAGGGTCTGTATTCATCTAACATGTCCTCAAGGTATGTTGGGTCTAAACTATCCCAGCTGGCATTCGACCGACCTTAAACGTTTAAATGTGGTTGAAATAATGTCAGTTTACGAAAAAACATTCAATCAACGTCAAAACAACGTAGATTACCAAATGGTTGAAATGGTGTTGTTAACTAACTATGGATTCAACATAGAAATATAAATAAAATTTGAGTTGTACGTCAAATCAATGTTGGAATGACGTTGCTATTTCAACGTTGATTAGATTTGCAAAATCTAAACAAAATCCAACGGTTATCCAACACTGACACCTGACACTCCTGATTCAACGCTAACTCCACGTTTAAATGCCAGCTGGGATTCTAAAATGAATATAAAAAAAATAATCCTATTGCTAACTGAAAGCCAGTGAAGTGATCTGAGAGTAGGAGTAGCATGTGCCCTTTACTTACATTTACAGAATTTAGCAGATACTTTTTATCCAAATTAACTTTCATTTCCGAGTCTTGCTCCGGAACCCAGTGCTCTTAGAGAGCAATGAAAGAGCATTGAATAAGTATAAAGTTGTCCATTTGTCATATTCAATCTCTCCATAGCATCGTTGAAGCAGCGGGTACCTAGGGAGCAGTGTGTGGGGAGGGTACCATGCTCAAGAATACTTCAGTGGTGTCCTGGGATTTTAACCCATAGGCCTCCGATAACAAGGGCAACTCCCTAACCACCAGGGCACCAGATATCTGGTCTGCTAGAGAAAAGCAGATGGAAATATCTCCAAATCTCTCTGACTCTCAAGAAGGAGTGCTGGGCTCTTTATTGTGGATGCTAAAGTGGAACAAGTCCTGACCCACATCACATAATTTGAAAAAATAACAGATAGGCTCCCACATGGGTAGTTATTTAAATGGGCCATATCATCAGGAGCTCACAAAATCTATCAGCAATGCCACAGTCATATATGACCAAAACATATACCCCAAAAGAACATTAACCTTAACTGCCCCCTAACTCTTTGTAATGCTAATCATGATAGGTGTCTGTTAGCTAACAGAATTAGCAGTTAGCTTCTCCTTTAAGCATGCTGAGCTGTCTGATGAGTTTGTGTCAGTGAATGGTGAGACGTGTAAACAGCAGTTAGCCTCTCCTTTAAGCATGCTGAGCTGTCCGATGAGTTTGTTTCAGTGAATGGTGAGACGTGTAAACAGTAGTTAGCTTCTCTTTTAAGCATGCTGAGCTGTCTGATGAGTTTGTGTCAGTGATTGGTGAGATGTGTAAACAGCATTTTTCAAGGCTAAAACATTTTTTACAGAAGATTTAATAATAAATTGTTAAATTGTTTAAGTTAGCCATCTCTGAATGTCTTCTTAACCTCTCTTCACACTCATCACCAACATATGGTTATTTAGGGAAGCGAAAACGTACTGTAGAAATTTTAAATTTACGGCTTGTATAAGAAAAGCTAAGATAGCATGTTGGGTTTTGGCTAATTATGATGCTCCCCAGTAAACTGGAGTTCCAACCCCCTGCTAGGCAAATCTACCACAGTACACCAACAAAAGTCCAAGACTGGGTTATTGTAGCCTTGGACCAATAGCTGCTCATTCAAATATGTGAAAGAATTTTTTTTAAATCCAGTCTTGTAACAAAAGGATACACGCATATGGTATCAGAAAAGAAGTCATACTGTGCCACATCTACTGCAAAGAAACTTAACTGTTCTTTTTCCAAAACCTGTCAGGATTCTGGATGTTCTACATTTCTGAGAAAGTGTAAAGAAATCCTTCTTTACAAAACAACAAAGCTATTCCAAGGCAAGTTCAGACAAGTTTAAAGGGCTTTGCATATTCAAAGGAATGAAAAATAAATTGCTCATATATATTATGTAAAAAAAATTGTGATGTTCTGCAGACACGTGACCATGATTGGATGGTGGAAATTAGGGTTTGATTTTAAGTGTTACATAGACAGAACCCTACTAGTGACAAACTGATGGAGTCCACAAAAATCGATACTTTGAAAAGCTTTCTATAGCAGACTAACAACAGACCCATATCTTCTACCCCCGCAGATCATGATGGATCACTTTGTAACCAAAGCGCCTTGCCTGCCCGACTTTACTCCATGTGATTTGTCTGTCTATCTGCCAGAGATAACGCAATGTAACTGATTCAGTATCAATTAATATTTCAATCTTTTTAACACATTTGTAACAGCAAATTTTCACATAGTAAGCATATACATAATATTAAATGATTAAAAATGTGTTAATATTTTGAACAGGCAACTGCACAGCACACAATAACCATTTTTACTATGTCTGTGGACACATGTTATGTCTTTTAAACTTCTAAAACACTTTCCGTAAAATCATGCCTACGATTAACTTCCACCACCCAACATGGACGCCCTTATTGTCCTGGAAAAAAGTGACGCCACATGCAGAACATCAATAGTTGCTTTACCTGAAATCACCGACATTACCTCGCATTAGAGGACAAAAAACTGCACCAATTTCTGTGTAGGTATTAAAGCTAGAAGAGCAGTGATGACTACAGTCTCAAGTGTGAGCACAGTGTAAAATCGGGGTAAGGATGTTATTCAAACAAAAAATTATAGCAATACTTAACTCTGAGCCTGACACTTAATCTGGGAGCTCAGAGCCTCAGACCTGCTTGTTGTGGTGAGTTCTGTCAGTGGTGGACAAGGGAAGCACTGGCACCTCTGGTACTGAATTTCAAAAGATTCTGGCACCGGAACAAAGTTCTAAAAAGTAACTAAAACTGCAAAAATCATCAAAATGTTCCTTCCAAGGCAAGCCCCAATGTTCAGCATGTGGGTCATTCCAGGCCTTCATCAAGTTTAAGCAGTGATGGAAATAACGGCGCTATAAATAAACGAAGTTACTAACGGCGATACCAATTACTGTTTCCCCCGATACAACGCCGTTACTATTACTGACAATAAAATGCACTTTACTGTAACTGAGAACACTGAAGTGGTGTTCATTCAAGCAGCGTCTCTATCTGCCATAAGACCTCTCTTTCTCTGGGGTGTGTGTGTGCGTGTGTGTGTGTGTGTGTGTTCGGGGCCGGGGTGGAACACATAACCAGTGATGATGTTTGGTGTGTCTGTACACGTGGTGTAACAAACAAGCACACACACGATCAGTCCCACACACACCAACATCCAGGAGTCACAACGATGGCATGTCCAAGTTCAAAGGTGATTAGTGTACAATGTTTTATATTTATTTTATAGTTATATTAAATTAGATTTCTTTAAGTAATGCAAAAATTACTTTGCATGGTAATTAGTTAATTTTATAATGATGGAACTCTGTTACTAACGCAGTTACTATTTGTGAGAAGTAAATAGAACTATAATTACTTTTTTAAAGGTACCTGCCCAACACTGCGTTTAAGTAAATGAAACTTTTAATAAATCAAAGCTGTTGTATATATAACGTTCTTTCTGTGCTGCAGGATGCATTCATGCCTTATGTTCCTCTGCATGAAAAATGCCTTCTCATATAAACATGAGCAATTAGTTGAGGAACCACATCAGACAGAGACGCATGTAGCGGAGCACACGTGCTGCCAAATAGAAGATGATGTCCAGATGGCAGCGGCAAGGTACGCCAGAGAAGGAAAAATGCATCTTTCATCACCGCTGGCCATGTGCTGCGCAGGCAAGTGTTTGATTCTAAACCCATGATGGGTGATCCACATCATGCAGCACATGTCATACAGCCGCAGGGGACGCGGCAGGATAATGGCAGCATGAAAACTATGAGTTGTGACATTTCCTGCTCGATGTGTTTGTGGTGTCACTGGCACCGCAAACAGTTGAGGGCCGAGGGCCATTTTCCTTTCAGAGGGGGAGCTTTGTAGCCACCAGGAACCTCTCCTGGAGACAGACAAGAGGGGGGGGGGGTGTAAGAGTGTCCTTGTCTCCAGCCCAGAGTAGTGTGAGTGTGTGTGGTGTGTGTGTGTCCGTGTGCTCCTGTCACCGTTGGAACAGAGAAGGGAGAGAGCTGAAACAGGGGGAAGGTTTTAACGAAAGCACTAATGAGCTCTCCTGGAAGCTGAGCGGAGAACAAGGTGTGCCCAGGGCAGGACATACCCAATCAATGCTAGACTCGCATACAGAGACCAGGCAGTGTTTCAGAGATGATTTCAGGTATGTGTGTGCCTGTGTGTGTGTGTCTGTGCGTGTCTGTGTGGGAGAGAGCATTCCATTTGTATTCTACAAGAGTTCTCAACTATCTGCTGCCGATTTGCAACGATATTATCCACAACCTCCACAAATGCTCTAGATCCACCTCCCTAAAGAGTCAGTCATACATTATTAACTGGCTGGGAGAAGTCGTCGCCGACGGCAGCGGAGCCTTCACCAGTAAAGATGAGTGTTCTGTGTATTACTGTGCTCTGAGGTACCAGTTCACTGTGCTGACACCCCAGTTAGCGAAACTGAAAAAGCCCCTGAGGGCACTTTCCTAACGGCGATGTGCAGCAGGACTGAAACACAGCACCGAGATCTTAGGGCTTAGTGAGGCTTCAGGGAAGCTTTTCATCCACAAGCAGGCATAAAAGTAGCTCGGATTTCACCAAAAAACAAGGATCTGTTTTTTACATTGTTATTTTTTCTTTTTACAGTATTCAAGAGCTTAGTTTGTACCTTTTCAACAGCAAAGCCATTTAGATGGAAGAGATATTGTTTGTAGATGTTACTTTCTACGTAGCCATTAAAGCTAAACGAGCAGAGATGCCCGAGAATTTAAATCCTTTGCAGAAAAGAAAAAAAGGCTGATATACCATAAAGTTATGAGGAATCGTATTAATATTATAAAATATTTAAGAATACATTACATACCCATGTACCACACAGCTATGATGAGTCCGAGACTTGAGGCAGTTCTGGCAGTGGTGGAGGAGGGGCACACGGATGCTGCCGGTATTGAAAGTGCTCCCAAGCAGACAAGGGCGAAGTTCACTGGGCTGAAGTTTTATACGCTAACCCGTAAACTATAATGGTGCTAAATAAAAGAACCATTCTTATTCATTACACCCTTAGTGTGGAGAGACGTGACTCGCTAATGCTACAATTGAACGAAAGGACTACAATCAAGGTTCATCTTGACTTTTAAGATGGTGTCGCCTAATAGTGGAAATACTTTGAATACTTTGATGTAATTAATGTAATTAAAATGTGGTTAATTATGCTTAATGAAATATAAAATATAATCTGTAACACTAAATGTAATTGTAGCATCACCATTATAGACAATGTCATGTTTTACAGAGTGTCTTAACAGGTAATTGATGTCTATGTTGTCCAGTGCAGTAGGGTGAGAAGGAGTGTTGTGTGTGTGTGTGTGTTCATATTTTATTTATGTGAAAATGATACATCTTTTAATGGGTGTTGGTGGTGAGTGTGTGTGTTGTTTTATTTAAGTGAAAATGATGCACCCCCATTTGAGGGAATTCAATGCTACTTCTTCGAAATATACATTTTTTTACACAAAAAATCAGGTGTGTTGCCCTGCCGGGAGTCCTGACCTGTCCCCAGTAGAGCAGGCACGGAGGAATTTGAAACGAGAAATATTACAATGGCCCTCTACTGTTTCACACATTAATAGGTGTTGATAGGAGGAATGGGACAACACCTGAAACGCTTCATCACTCTGTATCCTCAGTGCTGAAACATTCGTAATTGTTGTGAGAAGGAAAAGCAAGTCGTAAATGCTTTATCGTTCCATTGGGAAAGTATTTACAGGCCTGAAATGCATTTCAAAAAAATAAAGGAAGCAAAGTTGACCAGAAGCATAGCATGTCTTGGTTTCATGCCATCTGCGATGAAATAAAAGTCTAAGAAAATTTAAAATAACCATTTTAGGTTTTTTTTGACTAGGCTTTCAAAGTCTTGAGTATTTCCAGTTGTAGGCATCTTTAGGTAAAGGCATTCCTCTCCAATGATTTGCATGTTACCATTTTCATGCAAATGAATACAATTTCCATTGTTTTCAGAACATATATTATTATAATTCTGAATAATTGGAGGCCTGGTGGTTAGGGAGTTGTGATCAGAAGGTCATAGGTTCAAATCCTAGGAGTGCAAAGGACACCACTGAGGTTCCCTTGAGCAAAGTCCTGCCTCCACAAGCTGCTTCCTGGATGATGGATTCTCTCTGGCTACGCGCAGCTTCACTCGGGTGAATAGATTAAATTCAGAGAAGAACTTCACACTGTAGGTGTGTCCACATGTGTCAAAATATCCACTTTCCACCCTGTGATTCATAGTGATGGAATAATAAACCTCACCGGTAATCAATATGAGTAATGTACACATAACATGACATGGCAATATGGTGGTACAATCGAAATGCTGTAAACAGACAGTGCATGGAATATCTGCAGACTGTGGATGAAGTATAGTGGGACAAAGTCTGCAAGAATGAAGGCTGCTCCAGTTTAGCACCTGACAAGCTGCTCAGCAGATGTGGTGCCTTTCGGCTGTTACGCAACGTCCTCATAAAAGCGATTCGCCGTCGTGATATTCCAGCTCAGAGAGCCCTGCTGTGATTAGCACTTCAGAGCCGGATTCAGCCAAAGCTGGCCGCCCACAGGGACTCTGCCTCACTCCACAGCTGACTTCTATGTATCGTCTCAGGTACTGAATATTGCATGGCCTCTGTAAAAGAAAACCCACACAAAGACGGAGTCATGCCAGCTTACACTCCGACAGTCTCCTCTGTTCCGGCCTTCGTCCCTCTCTGGCAGGCGGTGACTGCACCCGAGGAATCCTCTCACCTAAAGGATCTAAAGTCGTTCATAACAGCCAGGGTACACTCTGTAACATGAACAATGTCTTCTCTTCTCTCTGTGAATTTTGCTTCCCACACAAGCCTACATAGCTAACGAGATGGTACTGGGGCGATAGAGCTTAGAGTCTCTGCCCGAACCTGAACCAGGTCTAAGCCCAGCCTGGCCATGATCGAGCGTGATAATGGCCCACATGTTAAAAAACTGTCGGGTTTAAATCAGGCTCGGGCTGATCATTTCTGTTAAAGTTTCCGGCCAGGCTGGGCTCGGACACAAGGGTCGGGTCAGGTCGGGTCGGGGCTATTAAGTATGACTGTAAAACACAATAGCATGGGTTTTTGTAAGCTGTACCACCTGAAGGACTGAGATCAGTTTTATTTAGGGGGTATTATTCCATTAGTACAGTAACTGAACACATTCGTCCCTCGTTTGGCCAGTGTGACCTCTCTGGACCCACCTTGTGGAGGAGGTTTCGGGTTTCAGCTGGACCTGAGCATGGTATGCAGCAGGAGGGAATGCTGACTGTTCCTGAACACAGGGGTGTAAGCAACAACAATTTTGGTGCCCCCAGTTTTGCCAAACCTCTGCAACACCCCCACTATAACACCACGCTCCCCCCCCACACACACACACATATCAACATTTTTGCCTTCACACCCCTTCTCATTTTCTTTATTCCTTTTTTTGAGCTTCTGATCATTTTTTTGCTCTCTCCATCCTTCCGCAAAAGGAGGAACAGTCTACTAAACCCCTCTCCCTTCCCATCACCCCATCCTTCCCTATACCCCTCCCTCCACTGGGGTGAACAAGCACTCAGGCAAGTAAAAGAGAAGGACGCCCATCGTGGCAAAATCGCTTTTCAAAACATCCACTGCCAGTGGCCAGCCCCTTCATTTCTTAAATATTTTAAACAGCATATTTACAACATAGTCATGATTTAAAAGCACAAGAACAGTTTTAAAACAGAAATGTCAATGACATTGTCCCTCCCCTGTTTTGGCGCCCCCTGGTGATTCGCTCATATGCACCGCATATACGCCTAAACACAGAAATCAAACTTGATTGTCCCACTTAACAAACGTGGAGACAGAGGGAAGACTCTGGTCTCCCGCAAAGGTGCAGAGTTGGAAACCAGGGTAGATAAGAGAAGAAAAACTGTACACAACACACAACAACTCTGAGCTATCTGTGACTAAAACTGGTGACTATCCTAATACAAGTAGAACAGACAACCACTGAAGAATGAGGAGAAAAATCAGTGTTCGTCTAAAGAAATGGACCAAAGCTCATCAGATGAAATGGATAAAGCAGTGAGGGATGTGATGACGTAAGGAAGTCTGGATCTGGAGCATTAAGCACAGTGTGAGTTGGGACCAGAGGGGGGTGGGTTCAGGCCCAGTGCTCGCAGATCTGGCCTAGTGGAAGTACATCCATAGTTTCGTCTTAAAAGAACTTGTGGCTTTTTGACAGATCTGGTTTTATATATGGTAGAACTGTTCACACACTGAAGCATCCGTGCATCTGAGACTAACATTATTAGCACTGATCATGTTCTAAAGTGTTTATATCCTCTATCAAATCCAAAGCTCCTCTAATTTTCTGAGTTCATACATGTGACTGCGATGTGATCTGAAATTTGTTCGGCCACGTTCCACCCCGGCCAGCTGGCCTGCTAGCCTGCTGACGTCGTTCCCGTCATTAAGGCGGTGATATGGAAGTGATAGTGTGAAACAGCAAATGAGCTCTAAATGAGCTTCATGAGAGGCTCTCTCCCTTTCCCTCACACCGACACCATCCACACTGATGTCATGCTCCAAATGCCAACACGATCAGTGGAATGATTAGTGTACACCATCGTATGGCTGTGTCTGGACCAGCACCAGTTCATGAATGCATTACAGTATTTATTTTTAGATTCCTATTATTCATGGGATGGTTTAACCTTTAGAACACAAGCAGCACAACAAAACATAAAAACATCAAAACGAAGTTCCCTCCGTTTCTGTTGACGTTTGAGGTGTCCGACATCATCCTGAGTTTGGTTTGGTGTTCCTATGTCGTGTAGAAGCAAAGCTATTGTAATTTAAATAACGTATAAATAGCTGCTACATGCAAATGCCCATAAAGAATAAACACATTTCTGTAATTTTAGGTCTTAGAAACAAACCCGGGGGAATTTTCCAGACAGTCTTCACCAGTAAGGGCTTGGGTGAAACCTGCAGAGGAGGCCAGAGAGGGGTAGAGCAGCGGCGCACCAAGAGTAAGAGCCGCAAACAGCGACAAACACCGGTTTTAGGCTGTTTTAAACCATCTATTTATTACATTTTACTCGGAGTTCTTAGAGTTTTGGCAGTTGTTGATCTTAAGACCTTAAGATCCTCAGCACTGTTATTGTCACGTGATTGTCCTGCGTGGAAGATGAAAGGTAGGTCCAGACAGTTTTTCTCATGGTGGAAATTCTTTATTTCTGAAGAACAGGAGAGAGTACAGGAAACAAAGCTCCACACCACGCCTGAGGACCGAAGGTCTTAAATATAGAGTGTGATCATTGGCTAAGGATCCTCAGGTGTGGGTGGAGCATGATTGGTCTGATAACGACCCCTTGAGGTTGCAGTGGAGAACTGTGACAGACGTGACAGTTATTAATTATCCAGTGTGCGCTTACATTATAAAGTCAAGGTATGTGGACAACTGTCTTAAATGTTAAAGGGATAGTTCACCCCAAAATGAAAATTTGATGTTTATTTGCTTACCCCCAGGGCATCCAAGTCGAAGGTG
>JBBKCR010042453.1:0-11131 GCA_037577295.1 Ladigesia roloffi
CTGACCAGTTATCTGGATCACACACGCACACACGCACGCACACACGCAAGATCTGATGGCTTCAAAAAGCTGCTCAGTCTAACGAGAGTGCCGACTATATGAACAGATCTTCTCTATTCATCTCTCTCACTCTGTACTCCATTCATCGGTCCGACCATTCAGTCCTCTCCTCACTGGCCGCATCGCCTCAGGCGCATCCAAACCAACTTAAAGAAATAACATGTTCATTAAGGAATCTTACAGTTCATCAGGATTTATTCAGTCACAATCATTTTTTAAATGCACCAAATATACCAATGTATGAATTTCACTTTATATGCTTAAAACTTTTAATTACTGTCATCATAAGTGTAACTGTCATAAATAAGTGTTCACAGTCCTCATCTTCCCTCCTGTCTTTTTTCCTTCCATCTCTCTCTCTTCCTCTCTATTAGAACATCTGTCTCTGTCTAAGTGGGTCACATTTAATGCCCATAAACTGGCGTGCAGCACAGCTGCTTTAGGATGCACACGCTGATGAATACTAGTGGAGAGACAGTGTAGTTTGACATTTGTAACTGGACCAATCAATTATTGCATAATTTCATGAAATGTTTGAGTTCATTGCAGCGATTTGAGCCGATTGCACACATTTTCCAAGAGATTTCCACTCTACTGAGGTAAATGTCAGCAGAAACTTCACTGGGGCAAGCCATGAGTCTCACAAAAAACAGGAAAAAAGAAACAAAACATGATACACTGCGGTTAAAAATACCACAAGAGGGCACAAACATGTGATGTTTGTTTTCTTGCAAAAGAATGCCGGTTAGTTCGGCCCAATCTCCAAAACCTATTTTCGGAAATACAGTGAAGACACTTATGCTTCAAAAACGACATTAATTTTTCAATTATTCAAGCCAATATAAGTGTCTTAGGGAATTAACTGTTGTTCATTTCAAGAGAAGCATCCTATTTTTATTATTTTTCCATGAATAAAGCAGGTTTATCAGAGGACTTTATTAATCAATGGAGTCATGGAAAAAATTTCAATTAATATAATTAATAGCTGCAGTGGCCTAGTGCTTTGTGGGTTGCCCCCTGCGGTCTTAAGGCTGTAGGTTTGAATCCAAGGACTGCTAGTGGCTACACTGAGGTATCCTTGCGCAAGGTACCATCCCCCCACACTGCACCCCATGCATTGCTTTCCTCGCTGCCCCCTGCTTCCCTTGGTGAATGGGTTAAATCCAAAGAAAGAAATGGTTCACACTATGTGCTGTGCGGAGGGGTGTTCATGTAATGACAAATGGACACTTTACATAATTAAAAAATTCACATCATCTTAATGACTTACATGCCGATTAAATCAACTAAAATTGCATAACCGTCACAAGCAGGAATATCTAAATATTATTCCAGGCTATGATTCAATTTCATACAGAGAAAGGGTGAAAACAGAGGGCAAGCATGCTTCACTACAGATGCAGGTGCAGTACAAGGTAGAGGTGCTGGTGTGTATTGTTAGAATGCATTAATATTACATGCCCTTTAGTGTGTGGTGGGATGTGTGGAGTTGTGAGAGCTACACATTTGGGAGGCCAGTTTTCTGCTATACAAAAAGGACCAAAAACGAAATGACTGATTGGTAAATCATTCAATAAAAAGGTCAAGGGACACACGAGATAAATGAGATTAAGTGGGACGAGACCTGGAGACCAACTGTCAGAAACGCATCCCTCAGTCCATGATAAATTTATCGGAACATGTCTGAGAATTAATTGGCAAAATATGAATATATGAAACGATAATATATGTTAACTTGTCAGTGCTTTACAGATATGAGCTCAAATGCACACAGACATGCTCACACAGGCAAAGGCACGATCTAGAGTACGCAGTGTGAGAAGTATTAAGGAAAGTATGAGCAGAAGCAGCAGTGGGTTGAAGAAGAAAAAAACAGCAAAGCTGTGTTATATTTTACTGCAGAAGTGAAAGAAATGTTTAATAAGAGTTATGTAATTACTCCGAAAACGGCTGTTTTGGGTCTTCTATAACTGCTACACTTTAATAGCCATCAAGTTCTGAGTGTGTGTGTGTGAGTGTAATGTAGTGTGTGTGTGTGTGTAATGTAGTGTGTGTGTGTGTGTGGTTCCTGTGCAGCTGCACACTGGCCACATCCTGCATTCTTGACATGAGAGCCAGCACCAGGCTACAACCCAATCCATCTTTCCCCCTCTATCCCTCCATTTTATGTGAGAAGGAGAGGTTCACGTCATCCGAGTGGAGAATTTCAGACACTTTTTCCTCCCACAAAAGATGTAGAAAAAATAGCAGCTGTAACCCAGTTTTTATTAAAAGAACCACTTACGTGGTCTCCTCACTGCTATATTATTTTAAGGCAGGGGCTTCCCTTCCTGTCCTGGTGACGCCGTGCACCGCATATTTTTATGTTACTACACACCTGACCCAGCCAACAAAAAATGTGATGTGGGGTTGGACAGAGATTGGGAAACGGTGGGTTATGGGAGATGACTTGCTGTTTATTTTAAACTTTGTTTTAAAAAAAGATACTGAGTTTAGGTTCAGTGTGTCTGCAGATTGGTCCTTTAAAAGAGCAGTTAGTCTAAAAATCGAATTTAATGATCCCACTCACGCCACTCCACGTGTCTCTGTTCAATAAGAACCCAAATCTTTTCTGCAAATATGTCCTGAACAGACCCGATCATTTATAAATTATAACAGCTTTCGTTCTTCTTGGACGGCTTTTCACACGATTGGCGTTTCTGTGGGAATGAGTGTCCTTCCATTGTGTAGCATTTAGGAGGTCAGGCAATGATGTTGGGTGAGAAGGTCTGGATCACAATCTGTTCCAGTTTATCCCAAAGGTGCTGGATGGGGTTGAGGTCAGGACTCTGGTGTGGACCAGTCAAGTTCCTCCACACTGGAATCCTCCAGCCACGTCTTTATGGAGTCTTTGTGCACTGGGACACAAGTCATGCTGGAACTGAAAAGGTTCTTCCCCAAACTGGGTCCACAAAGTTGGAAGAATGGCTTCCAAAATGTCAGGTGTGCTGAAGCATTACGATAGCTCTTCGCAGAAAATAAGGGACCCTGAGAGGCAGGTGTCCAAATATTTTTGCTCATATTATAGTATGTTTTAATGCAGAAGTGCAGCAAAACGAACCGAGAGGAGAGAAGCTGTGATTCAGACACACGAAATAGAACCATAAAAGGCTACAATCTCACCATGCCACCAAACAGCCATTGGTATTCACACACATACACACACACAAATCCAATCTCCTGCTGAGATCTCCAACGTTTTTTTTTCTCTCTCTCTCATACCTTTCATACTCCCTGTCCTCTCACTCCCTCCCTCCCTCTCTCTCTCTTCCACTAGCTGACTCATTATCACCAGCTATTCATCACTGTCCGGACTGGGCAGTGCTGGCACAGAGCCCCAGTGTAGATGTCTCAGTGTGTCTGAACGACTTCAGCACTTCAGTGTGGGATGAGGCCAAAGCTTGGCATTTTGTGGCCACTCTCTGTGGCTCTTCTGTAACACTGATCCTCTACAGCTGCAACTCTGTGGGTATTCGGTAACATGAGGAAGACGAATGACCAAGATTTTAGGTCTAAAACACAGAGGTGTTGAGTTCAGTGCAATTGATATTTAAACTGAATTATTGAGAGCTTTCTGTGTAGAGGACTTGCATTAGAGATGGTCCAAATTCAATACTGAGATGGTCATAAACCTCATAATTAGTGATCGACCGATATTGATTTTTTTTATTGCCGATACCAATTGTTTGCATGTTTATGTGCCCGATAACCGATATTCAGAACCGATATTTATGTACTATTATACTTCTGTTTTTGACACAATTATCACAACACCACTGAACTGAAAAAAACTGTTCTATTCATAATAATCACCCCCTCCTAACATTAAAATAAAAAATACTAGTAACAGTGTCCTTTAAAAAAAAAATTAAAGTCTTCAATGGTGCATAAACTACATAACTACAAGCTGCATAAACTACATATCAGTCATTTATGTTACACATCTAATGTGTGCATTAATAGCTGTTATGTATAATTAAGTTTACTAAATGAAGGGAAGCAAGTAAGTATACTTTACCTTTGCACACAGTTTCCCCTCAGACGTCTGCTGCAATGGTGATCATGCATGTAATTCTCAAAACGTGTTTATCGGTAAACCCGATATTGCAAAACCGATAGACGATATCTGGAAAAATGTCGGTAAATCGATATATCGGTTGATCACTACTCACAATATATTAAACAGCGGTGGGCCATTTAAAACATCCAGCATGTTGTTTCTAAATATCCCAATAAACCGAATGAGAAAATTGATTGTTGAGTACTTGAATTGAAGTACTTGGATTGAAATTGATTTTAGCATCAGTTTAAACTAGACAACAAATGATGGCTATAAGCATTATTTATCCTATACTAGGTATCAGTAATGGGCCAAAAAGTCTCAGAAAATACTGATTCAGATGAATAAATTCAACCTAATTCTGTAACAAATATAGCCTGAAAAACAGTCATGTTAGCTGTGATTTATTCCTCTCAGATCATGCTCCACTCATGTCCTGTGAAAATTAGCACTTAAACACACAGCAAAGACTACAGCTGCAGACACACAGATGCACTAAATGAGCCTTGAAAGGGATAAGATCTCTAAAGCAGGATTACAGGCTGAAAAACCAGCACTATGATGAACAAAAAAAAATATTTTCTGTCTTGCAAGCTTTACATATCAGTGTTTAAACCCATGCAGGAAATAAACCACATTGGCTTGGAACAGGGTGATTTAAAAAGCACCGTGAAAGTGGATATATGAACATAAAACCACTGGTCATGCAGGCCACTCCTCAGAAAGTCCACTTTAAAATGAATGTAACTGAAAATCCAATATTCACATAAATTTGTTTAAAAAATACAAAGCAGAATGCTGAATCGATCAAAACAGTGTTTCGTAGGTACACAAATCACAGGCAACAGCCTCTGATGCTCAACAGAATGATTGCATTTGACAGTCAAACTGGTGTTTCCAGAACGACCTCTCTCCTGATTGGCTGACCTGTATTGTACCTCACTGTAGAAGTTTAGACTGAAACTTGCTTTGTAACGCAAATGTGAATGGGCAGGTGTACATGTTGTAATAGTGATCCGAATCCGCACTTTGAAATGCAGGAATCAGTGCTGGAATGGGCGGGGCTAAATGGCTGTAATCAGAATAGGGAGATGTATTGAAATGTAGGAAAAGTTGTTTTTCCAGATATGGAAAGTGTGTCTGGGCTGTGGCTTGATCCAGTATTTACATAGTATAAGCCTTTTTTATTATTATTCCAGGACAGCAATGATCTGGACCCTTTATTACTATGAAAGGCATAGCAATATCCATATGTAGCAGTAAAATCACAATACTGATGTAATCTTTGTACTCCATTACTGAACACAAAGCAACACACTAGTTTATTTTTTGTTTATAAACATATGTAAATAAGGCAAACAACCTTTCTTATGCACTGTGAGTCAATCTGTGTTGAACCACAGATTTCAAATTTGCTTTAGAACTGTAAGATCAGTCATTTTTATAAACAAACAGTGATTTCAAAAAACAGACCGTTTTAAATGGCCTATATTTTTAGTGCATCTGTATTACAGTGTATATATACACTGGCATTTAATCCAAGATGCTGCATAGTGATGGCTGTGGTTGAATACCAGGAGCTTTAACTGCTCACCGAGGCTCAGATAAACAGGAAAGCTCTGCTGCAGCAGACAGCGTCTCTACCATCTAAACGGATTAGCACCAGGCATGTATGTGTGTGTGTGTGTGTGTCTAGCGCTATTTGGGGTGTGAATGGGGGTGTAATGACCCTGTAGGTTTTGATATGTGTGTGTGCATTATAAGGATTAAGAGAGAAACTGGTTCCATTGTCTTCTGTACTGTGCCAAGCAGGTGGGGGGCTGGGCAAAGTCACGATGGGGGCATCGGGCGTCACAGCAAGGAAACGACAGAGTACAGCGAGAGAAAGATGGAGAGAGAGATAGAAAGAGAAAAATAGTGAGCGAGAAAAGAAAGCAAAAGAAAGAGGGAGAGAGAAAAATAGAAAAGAGGTAAAGACTTAGAAGAATAAAGGGAAAAGCACTAAGGAGAAAGAGGAAAGGAGTGGAAGGAAAAAGGCATGATTCGCCTGATACCCATAATTCAGTTCATCCAGGTCAAAATGAACATTCTAGATATTCAAAACGACGTTCATCCCGTCTACAATGATCAGAAATATCTCACGCCTCATTCCTTTTGGTACAAATGACGTCACTTTCCCCATTCATATATATTGGGTTTTCAAGTTTAGGTATCAAAAGTGACTTCCTTCCTATCTACAATGAACATTACAGACATCTGAAATACAATTATTTAGGGATGCACCGATACCGATACCTGGTATTGGCCACGATACCACATTTTCTAAAGTACTCATTCTCGTTAAAAGTCCCCCGATACCGGGGACCGATACCACGGTCTGGGAAATGTCTGTTTGAGCGGCGTGTAAGGGGTTAAATATTTTTATATTCTGTAATATTGTTGCATACAACATGCTTTTCATTTAAAATAAATGTTCTTAAATTCAAACTAGTCCCTTGTATTTTTGTTAAATTATATGACTAAAGCTGTTACCTGTACATTTAAATCATGTTTTTATTAAGTACTCTGTATCGGTATCGACGAGTACTAAATTGCAAGTACTCGTACTCGTTTTTCCAAAAAAGTGGTATCGGTGCATCCCTACAATTCTTACTAGGAGAAACTTTCAGATATCTTCAATACAGTTGTTACTAGTCATAATTCTCTTTTCGAAAGTTAGTTCTTCCAGGTAGAAAGGTACTAGTAAGAATGTGACCAAGGAGAACAGAAAAACATCATTTTAACTAGGAAGAATGTCATTTTGACTAGGATGTAGGCTACTTCGGATACCTGAAATGATATTTTAAATGCTAAAACGGCTTGGCACTGTTTTTTCCACTTACGCAGAGTGAAAGCAAACACTGCAAACTACGGTTTCTGTAGAGATCAGTTACAGAGAGAGAGAGACATACGGACAGAGAGTGAGACAGACAGGTGGACAGAGAGACAGAAAAACAGACAGAAAAAGACAACAGACACGCTCACAAACAGAGAGCGTGAGACACGGAGAGAGCCAGACAGAGACAGAGAGAAAGAATGATGGCGTGATGGGTTGAGTCACTTGGCACAGTGTGATCTGCATACAGCGCACAGCAGGGCTTAGTAATGGATAGGGACCGTGCCCAAATGGATTAAAACAGAGAAGAGGAGTCTGCTTACATGCCAAGCACTGGGAATGTGTGTTTGTGTACCATGAGTCTCGCAGCTGCCAAGCCTCTGTTGACAAGTACAAGATGACATCACCTGCCTCAGATGGCAAAAGAGCAGTTCAGTCATATGCAAAACTTCCATTACTGCTCTGGGACGTTTCCAACTCACTTTTCAAACGTCTGCTGCAGAGTGGCTGTGGTTTCAAATGGATCAGGCTACAGAGAAGCTTTCCAGGATCTAGGCATTCATTTATTCAAAACATAAATGCAAAAAAGGTCTGAGGCCAAAGCTAAAACTTCAGTCAAGTGAGGGACGAATGTGAAAGCTTTGAAGCTTGCCAACCTGTTCCGTTAACTTTTAAACGAACCACAGGGAAGGAACTGGATTCCACTTATTATGTGTGAAAATACTGAGCCTCTGAATGCTAAAAATGCAGAAAAAAAGGCACAAAACTCAGTGGTGCAACAAGGTATTGGCTGTATCTAAATGAACAGGCTCTAACTCTAAATGAACAGCTTTAACTGGGAAAGCTCTGAAAATGCCTCATAGTAAAGAAAAATGTACTAGGTAGACTTTAAACTTTTTTGATTAAACCCTTCTAATGAGAATACAAAGACTTAAAAAAAAGTTTATTTTTCCTAGAAAAACCTTGATTAATTAAACGGCATTACAGCAAGTATTTTTTAACCTGCAAGGGTCCAGCAGAAACAAACTCTGTCCAATTTAAAGGCATGAATTGCCAACAGAATTCGAGTTAACTGAATTTTCAGGTCATTTCCGGGCTGAAGGCAGCCTAAAAAAGCAACAGCTACCAGGAATCTAATGCTGCCTGCAAACAAACAGAATAGACACTGATGGTGGGAGCCGGCAGTCCAACAGGGCGCTGGTTCTTCCACAGGCCAGGGAGCCTAAACACCAAATCGCATTGAGGAGAACTGCCATTAGTTCATTCAAACAGATCCCCACACACACTCAGAACCACAGATGAGCCAGAGTCTCCACGAACTGTTGACTCAAAGCATGATGAAATCATTAGCTCACTGCCTGCAATGTTGACGGCCGCCACCAAAAGCAACCATTCCAGCTTCCCGGGCTGGGCCCGTTCGAGCTAATGCAGAACCACAGCCTCTCATTTAAACCTCAGGGACAGTTACAGTGAAGAGCAATTACTTCCAGAAGCAGTGCTGTTAACTCGCAGGCTGCATGATAACAAAGTGAGGGGGGAAAAGACTCTTTAAAAGAATGTTTAAAATAACCTGCAGCAACTGTTCTTGTGACCCACCATGAGTGTCTCAAGATCAACCTTGTGCCAAAACAGTCAAAAGACCAACAACAGGTTTCATAAATAACAAAGAAGGCCCTGCCATCAAAGATCTATATGAGAGGACTTCAGCCTCTGAGGTAACTCCTCTAATATCACACATTAATTTTAAAATTAGTCTCAGTTATCTCTGGTTTAAAATGGGAAATAGTGTTAGAAGGGATATGCATATATTTCTGTACTGACTGTAGAGAAAGACCAGTAAAAAAATGACAAAACACACAACTAACCACAGCGAATCCAAGAAAAACGAATTGAAAAACAATCGAACACATGTAAGGAATTGTTATCACCACCAACATGTTCTTGCTACAATTGGATAATCTGAACTTGAGGCTAGAGTTGGTGTTTAACAGAACGATCCCCTGGTTTAATACCATGAAGGCGTTGTCACCGCAAGACAAACAGGTCACGTCAGGTCATAAATGACAAACAGTGATAAACCGCAGCACGTTCACAAGTGGGCCGCAGCTGCTGTCACGTTTAAATCCATCGTTTGTTAATATGATATCTTGCAAACTAGCCCAGGAAATGTAAATAGGATCAGCAGCATGCCAGCTGCTGCGGAGCAGCAAATGGTTTAGTAAATGACTGACTTCTTTCAATGCCTGTATGTTTGAGGTGTGACTGAATTACAATATACAATAAATAATTAAATGTTCAAAAGAATGTATTGGGGGGGCAAAAAAAAGAACCAATCCCTTCCAATTGCCTGTCTTTAACGGAAACATTGATAGCATGATCATGTTAAACATGAGTTTGACTGGATCAAGACAGAAAATCAAACACTGATTCGGAAATCAAAAATCTGAACCGAAATATTTGGGTAGCTACGTGCGTTTTAGGGTGTTGCTTCGCGCCCACCAACCTCCCCCTCCCCCTTTTTTTTACCTTCTCTGTACAAACATCAGGGCCATTTCCATTCCACAGTAAAATTCCAGTCATGAACTTAAACCCGTGTTGTGTAAACAGCCTCTGTGGATCTGGCTTGTGAGCTAATAAAAGTTCATCTTCAGGCACCAAGAGCCCCAGAGTTAAAATGTTACTACAGCTGGACTGAAACAGTCAGGTGTGGAAAAAACAAGCCAATATTACACACTGTTTGCTGGGGGGCATTTTCACAAATCTGAGGGATACACTACATGGACAGAAGTAATAGGACATTACACCTGCAGGGATTTGTATTTAAATACAAAGAATTTTATATGTAGTGGGCAGCAAGAACAGCTTCCACTCTTCCATCAAGTCTTTTCACAGGATTTTAGAGTGTTTCTGAGGAAAAATTGTAGCGAATTTAAGAGGACACGCTGTAGGACAGACTCTATTCCAGTTCATGTTGCATGAGGTTGAGGTCAGGGCTCTGAGTGGGCCAGTCAAGTTCTTCCACAATTACTCATCCAGCCATGTAGTTATGGATTTTGTTTTGTCCAATAAGACACAGTCATGCTGGAATAGAAAAGGTTCTTCCCCAAACTACAAAGTTGGACGCACGGCGTTGCCCAAAATGTCTTGGTATGCTGAAACATCAGGTGTCCCAAAACTTTTGTCCCTATAGCGCACATAGAGACATGGTACAGCTGGACAGCTAAAGGCCCAACTACAGTAGACAACGGGCCAGTCCTGACATTAGTTATCCGGTTTTAATGGATAGAGGCCTAACATTGCACACCTACTGCAAACGATTGGAATCTATGGCGGGCCATTACTCGCTATTGATTCTCTGAGCACGTTTGGTATATGTCTCCGGTGCATGGCATGACAGACAGTTTGTCAAACCCTTAACTGACTGTGAGAGCTTCCTGCCACTAACATCTAACAAGCTTTACGGGTACTGATACGGGGCTTTTCGTCCATCACTTTAAATATCGATTGCAATACCTTGCATTAAATTCATTGTATTGGACGCAACATGCATAATTCAACAGGACAATAGCACCACAACAAAGCACTACAGCCTTGGAAATAATCCCAATAAACATGCAATTATGAAATACTTCTTTTAAGATTGGTCCATGTTTGATAACCTGGCCGATCTGGATGCATGGTTGCCAGACAATGGCTGGGTCCATTCTCTTCGATACCGAGGAGACACACTAAACCTTTTTTTGCACTTGAATCAAAAAGAAATAATCAAAGCGGCTTTAGCTCTAGCTGTTGATATTTTTACCGTCTTGAATGTGCAATTCACGTAGTGCGGTGTTGAGAATTCAACCAGCAGCTCTGAAAAGCCCTCCCATCCCATCCAGACAAATAAGAAACAATTTCTGAACGTTCTGTTAGCACCAGCAACGCCTAGTCACCCTAGGGAGACGCAGTCCATATTTGCTGTGGAATAATGTCCAGAAAGCAGATAAGTTTCCTACCGTCCGTCGAAGACCTGGCTTTTCGACCTGACAAGCCCCTCAATCTTCAAACTGGGCACAGAGGGTTTTTGTCTCCCGTCTCTCTCCTTATGCCGGGAA
>JBBKCR010042482.1:0-26684 GCA_037577295.1 Ladigesia roloffi
TGAAAAAACGACACCTCTAAATTTGTGGTGTTGCTTTTACAAACGGCGCCCCATATATATATATATATATATATAACAGCATAAATCTATTATGATAGTTTTCAGGAAATGGCATGACAGACTTTTTTTTTTTGCTGTTTATCGTGTTTTGAGGAGCTCTGCATATGTATCTGCATATATATTCTGTTCTAGATACATCAGTAGGCAGTAGAGCCATGATGTTAGTTTGTGATCGACTGCACAACAACAGAGTATTCAGGTTTCTGTCAATGAATGTAGAGATGTAGAGTCATAGTCTGTAGAATGTAGAGATGTAGAGTCATAGTCTGTAGAAAGTTTTTTAGTAAATTGTAAAATTGTCACTTTAGAGCTGTAGTCTAACCATGGTTTTGTCAGTTCAAGATACATCACTGACTGTAGAACAGCAGTATATGCAAGTTTATTCTGGTCAGTTCCCAACCTCTCTGCCGTTATAAAATCGATCATTCTGTGAGATTCAACATTGTTACCTATACTGCCCTACAAAGGCAAAAGACCTCAACTTACCAGAGTGTGAAACTGAGAAAAATGACTTTAACGTTTTTTTTTTTGTTCAGCCAATTGTATGATAGGTAGGAAACTGAAAATTTACCAAGTAGCTGTCATAATGAATACATTTATCTACATATTTTTTTTTTTTTTCAAATGTTTGATGCTTATTCGGAAGTTACTGTATTCTGTTTTGCTTTTCCTGTAAAACAATAATGGGTCATACAAAGGCAAAATACCTTAACTTATAATTTATTGAACATTAGGGATTTTACCACTCTATACACACATTACTATGATAAGAATTATTACTAAGCCTGAATATTACATAAACAGAATATTATAAAATAAAATTTTATGAGAATTTGAAGGCAACAACAGTACTTTTTTTTTTTATTTATTTTATTTTTTTAATTATACATAAAGACACACAAACATATATAAAGCGAATATGTTTTTATCACAAGCAAATAATGTTTTGACTGAATGGTATAATTCCCTCTCTATGAGAAGGCGGCTAAACGGCACATGTTTATTGCGAATGGGCTTGCTAAATACTTGTGATGGATTTAAACAATGGGTTGTCTACTAAGTGGATGCTGTTTTCCGTGGATTTAGACCAGGTTTCAAGAGAAGGTAAGCAGCAATCTAGGTTATATCTAAAGTGTTGGTTTGTGTGCGAGCTTTAAATATTTTCTAAAATAAAGGCAGAGCGCTTTAACTTCATTGTAGTGTAATTGCAGTGTTCTAGATTGCAGCGTGTTATGGTATTCTGCCTTGGTTTTCCCTTGGCTTTTGGAAGTTACGGCAAAACAACATCTAATTTTTACAAAAAAAACAATAACATTTTGCTCCATGATAAAACTGATGTACATTTCCCCAAAAATGGTAATAAGTCAGTTTCGCCCAAAATTGGTGTTATGGTCTTTTGCCTTTGCAGTTTATATTACTAAACATTCTCCTAATTTTTCTCAGCTGGGAGACAAATGAAACTTTCCCCATTTGGTCATGGGTTCATCTCTGCAGGTCTTAATAACCTTGATTTGTCCTGTTTGCTGCGGAAATTATTAATGATTGGATTGCGATAGCAATCTGCTGCGGGAAATTTAATTAATCAATGCGTCAGCATATAAAGCTGAGGAGCCTCACAGATTCAATTATTGTTTATTTCGTGGCTACAGAGAGAGAAGCCTGGTGCTTGCTGTCCAAATGTACTGTCTAATTTCTGAAAATGTACATTCTACTTTATAGAAATTGACAACAAGAAGACGACATGGTGTCACAGTAGGTCAAATGACCAACCTTTTTCATTTGAAAGATGGTCTTTTATATAATTGCAGGAAGATGTCCAGCAATTGATACATTTTAAATAGAGTTCAAAATTGTACTGGTGACGAGAAAGAAGAAGTTTAAGAAAGATGAAGTAAGAAAAAAGAAGGGAGGAAAAGAAGCAGAAGAAGACAGATGAAGGAAGAAGAAGCAAAAGAAGAAGGGAGAAGTAAAAGAGGAAGAAAAAGAAAAAGGAGAAGGAGGAGGGTGAATATGAGGGAGAGCTGTTGAGATGTTCCAAAGTCATCTGGTTTAATAGTTTATGACAGCAGAATGCTTCTCAACATTGGTAACAATGTTGCACATATAATTTCAGACACTTTTAAATCCAACAGCAATGGATGCGATGCTCGCCCAATGCGCAAAACAAAGAAACACCATGGGACACGTGCTGGCCTCCTGCAGTTTAGCCCATAGTCTGTTAGCTAGGCAGCAGCACAGCTCAGGTAGTCGCTGCTGACAAACCAGTACTGGGAACAGGCAGCAGACAAACTGGCTAAACCGACCGTCTGCTAGCTGCCTTGAGTTGTCACCAAGGTTTCACCATGAGTTTTATAGTATTAAGACTGTGTCTGTCCCTGAACTGAACAGATATGTAGAAAATTCCAAAAAAGTTTAACAGAGGATAGGTGATGAGAATCAGGTGTGTTGCTAGCCTTAGGGGAAGATATCCCACCCCGACTCTGGCTGTAGATCCCCCACAATAGGGCACAGAGCTCGTTGGAAAGGACTCATTGAGATCTATCGGCCCTTGGAGCTTTGTATGTCTGAGTGCATGCCCCTTGTTGCAACGCCACACAGAGTGCAAAGGTTCGTGTTCCTGTTGCTCCATTCCCCAGGAAGGAGAGCTTCATGCTTGGTCTTGTTGGAAAGGTCTCCTGTAGTTATGTCAGCCTCTGGAGTTTGAAGTGGCCGAGTGCTTGCCCTGCAGAGCAGTGTGGTTAGGAAATTCTGTGCTCATTTTAAGAGGCCTTTATGTTTCATAACACACTATTGATAAAGGTGTTCATAAACACAAAAATTATGATTTACCTGATTACTCGATTAATCATTGTAAAAATCGATAGAATACTTGATTCCAAAAATAAATTATAACTGCAGCCCTAGTGCTGTCCTTCAAGTACCTCAGTGTCCACATCTCCTCAGACCTGACATGGACTGCTTACATTCAGGTCCAATCCAAAAACTCTAGGCTGTGCCTGTACCATCTCTGACAACTGAAAAGTGTCAGGGTCTCTTCAGTAATCACGAGGTCTTTTTATTCAGATGCTGTGGAGAGCAACCTCACACAGAACATCACATCCTGGTATGGGAATCGTTGTGTTCAGGACTGAAACCTCCTCGAAGAGTGATCCGTGTGGCAGAACGCTGCTGAAGATCTGTTTTCCCCTCCCTGCATGACATTTACACAAGGAGATGTTGGTCCAGAGAAGTTCGGATATTCAAGGACACATTCCATCCCAGTAATGGACTGTTTCAGCTTCTGTAATCAGGTAGAATGTTCCACACCATCAGGGCTAAACCGACAGACTGAAGAGGAGCTTTTATCCTCAGGCCGCTAGAGTCTTAAATCAGAACATGCCCCCACTCCCCTAATAGCTTTTCCATAAAGGACTGAAACAGGACCTCATATCATTTTCTTTGTCCTATTTCAAAACATATATCATATCATATCAGATTTATTATTACATCACACATTGATACACTATACATGTTGCTGATTAGTGTAATAATCAGAAAGGGACCCAAATGCAGAATATAGCGAATATTTAATAAGAAAATAGGAAAGAAGGGAAAAAGCCAAAGTCCATGCGAAAAGTCAGAAATAACCAGAAAATCAGTCCACGAGCTACCAAAAAAAAAGTCCAAAATCCAAGACGGTAATCCAAAAAGCCAGAAAAGGGTCCAAACGGGAAAACGGAAGACAAGAAGGAAACAGGGGTATGAGAAACGCTCGGTTAACCAGACTAGGCAAGAATACCTCGCAAAGACTCCATGAACTTTGGGTCTATTTATAGTTCCGGGACCCCTAGTATTCCGGTGAGCTCGATCGCTGCCCTAGAGGTCTGTAAACAGTCTCTGCCTCAGGTGTCTCCGTCCTTACAATTAGTCTGGTTACTCTGTTTACACTACACGCTTTACATTTCTCAGGTCACTCTGTTTACACATACAATACTGTGGTAACTCTGTATACATTACACTACATCACTCAGGCCACTCTGTGAAATTAGTTTGTTTAAATTACTCTGGTCACTGTGTAACGTTATCTGATCACAGATTTGTGTTGGGAAAATTTCAGATTTGTCGTCAAATCAAGTCTATCTCGGTCACGCCCCCAACAGAGACCTTCACCTGAATATTAGGTAGTTCGCAAATCTGGGCATGGAGGTAGTGTGTCATCCAGGTGTGCGTGAATAGCTTCATTAGTCAGTGAATTGTGTTGCCAGGTGAATAACGGCAAGTTCACCTGTTCTCTGTTTCAGTAAAGGTCTGTAGTTGCTGTCAGTGATTGGCTGTCTGAGTGAGTGTGTGTGCTTAAATGGTCAGTCTTTCCCACAGATTCATTGTGTGGTCACCTATATCCCAATGGTGGCTCCTGGTCAGGTTATTTGAAGTATTTGTAAAAGTATTATCACTCTTGATTCATGTTTACAGAGAGGGATAATGAGCACACACTAAGGCTGTCCCAACTTCATTTCCTATGGTCTCTCCAGAAGCAGTGGAGAGGCCCAGCCACCAGCTTAGCTTTGCCCATCTGAAGCTGTTTGAATCATCTAGAGTGGAGTTAACTGACTGTGTACTTCATCTGTGTTTCTGCAGGCGTGAACACAAGAGCCCCCTCACACTGAGAGAACTCCACAGAGCGTGGAGTGATTGTAGAGAGGGTTTTACCTGGAGAGAAGGTCCTCTGGGGTTTCTGTTCACCTCTTTTACATGTGTGTGTGAGAGCCAACAAAGCTTACTGTATATAGAATTTCATTAAACCCCACTGAAATAGTAACTGTGTTTCCTGCTAGTGCGTTCTTCCCTATACCAGCCATGACTATTGTGTTTACAATTAATAGTACTTATATTTATAATTATTTGTACTCATTTCTTAACTCATACTCAAAACAGATCCTCCAATTACAGATCCCTATAATTCCCCTACACCCCTCTACATGTATGTCCTATAAGATCTCCCTTCTGCCCCAAAGATCCTCATAGATAATCCATATACCCCCAAAGGTCCCGTTAAATCTCCCATCTGTCCCCACAGATCATTACAGAACTTCCATAGGGCCCCATAGATCCTCATAGATCTACCATAGACCCCCACTGACCATCTTAAATATCCGATCTACCTCCACAGAACCTCATAGATCTCCTGTAGATGCTCTTAAATCTCTCATAGACCCCATAGATCCTCATATATATTCCATGTACTCCATAGTCCCCTTATGAATTATTCACAGTTCCCACATAGACCCTGATAGCTCTCACCAACCTGGACACAATAGAGATATTTAGCAAACGCATAGGTCTCCTAAGATTCCACATCAATGTTTTAGAGATTCCCAAAGACCTAAACCCATCTGTACAAAATGTGACTTAAACATGACTTCGTTATTTTCGTCATATAACTGATTCATTATGTAATTATGTATCTTCATGTAGCTCACTTTACTTACCTTACATGAGAAGTTTCACCACTATAATGTAATCGTCATTTATAGCACATCTCAGACACATGACAATGCACCTCAGATCGCCCATCTCTCTCTCTCTCTCTCTCTCTCTCTCTCTTGCACACACACGTACACACACCCAGAGGAACTTATCACTGTGTCTATGAATGCACAGTGACTTTGGAATTACAAAATTGTTTTTGGCTTAATCTACTCCTCTTAATATCTCTCTCTCTCTCCCTACCTCTCAAATTAATTCCTTGTCTGTTGGACGTGTGTAAATCCGCAGGGGCCTTTATGGAATTAGGGAAAGATAAGTCCCTAAAAAACAGCAGCTGCAGTGTTAGGACCACAGTAAAAGTGCAAATGTTAGGATCACACTAACTCTGATTACCAATAGTATTTGTTCACATACAGTTCATTAATAATTCTTTATTAATATTGGTGTTACACAATACTATCGAAAAGACTTTTGTTGGTATCTTTGAAATATTGAGATTAAATGAACGAAATGTGAAAAGGTTTTACTGCAAAGTGCCTAAAGATATCTGGTGCCTAGATAAAGATGTTCCAACCAATCACAATTCAGCACCACCAGTTTACTGAACACCACTTGATCATCTGGAATCATTGGCACCTGTTTCTTCACTGGTTCAGGCCTTAAGTTAGACATGCTGCTTTGCTTGAATGGGTTATATTTAGGCCACTGTGTGGTTTAACAAACAAACCATATTCCTCTGAAACTGGTCAGGTTCAGTGATTGGACTGAAAATAAGAGTCTTTCAGAGTCCTGTAGAAATCCTTGAGAACTGTTCCTCAATGTATATCTGGAAGCAAGATATGAAGAAATGAGGGGTAGCTCAAGACTTTTGCACAGTACTGTATGTTCAGAGGCTGGTTTGTCACTTCCTCCTACTCCAGTTTGTGATTCTCGCCACTCGGCAAATGGCCTCTTCACGTTCTTTCCACTGCCACCCACAGGACTGGTCAGCCTGGGCAATGTGAGCCACCACCACAGTATTCTTTGCTAACAATTACATTTACAGTGTGTTCACCTTTGAGTCTTTATTAGTCAGATTTTTATCAATAAAATGTGGATCACCAGACCTGACCAGTTTCGGAGGAATTGTGTTGGTTCAGCCACACAGGGACCTATGTAAACAAAGAAAAGTGTACTTTTAAATAAATATAAACTCAAAAGTAGAATTCTCAGACTGTGCCAAAACATTTGGAATTGTACCCATCCCCTTCTGGACTAACAGTGGCATAGCGATAGTGGATCTGCTCTTGGTCCTATATTATTTAAAGAACTATATACAGGGGTTTCTCCTTGACTTGATGAGAACCATTGAACCTTACACAAGTAACTTATAACTAAAGAATCTTCCATTTTTAATCATGAATATAAACATTTCAACTCTTTTTTGAGTTGTCATGTTTCTGTGAAATAATGGTTTCTTCTATAAAAACAGAACTCAGCAGGTGTGGACGTGTTACATGAAGGCTTGGGTGATGTCATCTCTGCCTCTCTCTTTCTTTTTGCTTCCTGTATTTAATTTCTCTCTTTTACTAAAAGAGTTTGACATCTTAAGCTGTGGCCTTGGCTTTTTAAAAAGAGGTTTGAAAAGCATTTTTTTCAATCTACTGAAAGCTATCAACCCTGTTCAGCAAGAACACCGGAACATTCCCTTCTAAAGCAAGCTGGGCTCCAAGTCTTTAAGTATTATCGATTAATGTCTTCTAAAATTATTGTATACCATTATCTACCAAAATATATGGTTTATGCATATAATCAGTTTTTCCACACAGTGTTAGTAAATTAATGTTTCTCTATGGGCCAAATGTAACACCCCAAATGGGCCAAATGTATATACAGTTATTGAGATGTGTTTAGGCACTTCATATGGGAGAACCTATGCAAACTTTATTTTATCATTAATTAGGTGCAATAATAGTCTGTTACTGCTTTTACTACTTGTAAAACCAGCATAGTATAGCATAGTATAGTGTATTTGGTATTAAGTATTTGCAGAGCATATCTGGAGAAATTCATTTTGAATTTTATATTGTTTCTGTCCCTGTGTCTCTGTGCTGTAGTAGCAGTTTAGTGATTCTCACTATTATATTAATATATTAATCTATGAGATCCAACTCTGTATTTTATAGAGAAAGATATAGGAATAGCCAATAAAATAATGTATGTACCTTATATTAACAGTCCCAAATTAGACATATATTATGTACTATACTGAACACACCCTGTATAAAAATACTTTGCCTTGTTTGTGTACAGTAGATACAAGTATTATTACATCCAGTGTGGAATGCCTCACTTAGATTGGTGCTAAAGGAGAATAGTGATTCCCATATAGAGGCAAATAACAATTAGCATGGGTGTAAAGAAGGGAATATAATATAACTTTTAGAAGGAAAAGCATTAGGCTTATATTTGGATTAAACATAAAATAATTGATAAGTTATTCTTTCAAAAAACAGACATAATTCAAACAAATGTAACAGACTGGGTTTCAATATGATGTAGCCTCTAATATATTTAACCACAAAAGCTCAAATTATTATATCCTGAAAACAAAGTACCACTCGAATCAAAAATACACAATATGCTCAGATCACTTATCCCTGGACAAACATTTAATATTTCTATAGGATAATGATTGCAAGTGTTACTCAAAATGATGAAATAATGATTTCCAGTCTAACGAAAAGCAAATTTTTTTTTTGTTTTTTTATTACGCCTTCTCCAATTAACCTACTTGGATGAGCTGGACCCATAAATTCTGAGTGTCCAGCTAATCAGACAGAACAGTTTGCTCCTTAAAAAGGTGCTGGGAGGGTTTAGACACATGTTGTTTCCAAAGGTTGCTGGAAAGGATGTGGTGAATCTTTGCTGCTATGATAATGAACCTGTGGTGGTGTCTTAGTGGTAAAGATTCTTACCTCAGGACCAAGAGGTTTCCTTCTTCCTGAGAAAGACCCTTAACCCCAAGTTGCTCCAGGGAGATTATCCCCTGTAGTTAGGGGACTTTTTGGATAGAAGTGTCTGCTAAATTCCAGAAATGTAAATGAAAGTATGTTTGTCTTGATGAAAGTCGTACATACGCGTCCACATTTGTTGACAGGAGGGTGGCATGGTGGCGCAAGGGTTAGCGCTGTTGCCTCACAGCAAGAAGGTCCTGGGTTCGACTCCCGGGTAGGGCCCAGTGTGTGGAGTTTGCATGTTCTCCCCGTGACTGCGTGGGTTTCCTCCCACCACAAAAAACATGCTTGGTTGGAGTATATGTTGACTGAGCACACTAAATTGCTTCTAGGTGTGGTTGTGTTGCTGCGCTAGCGATTGTCCAGGATGTACCCTGCCATCACCCATAGTAGTTGGGATAGGCTCCAGCCCCCAACCGTGAGTGAGTGATGGATGGCAAAATATTTTTTAATCCGAGGGTGGGCACCAAATTTTGACCTGCAGTGCTGAGCAAAGGAAAACAGGTGATGGATCAAAGAAATTATCCTAAATACTTTCAGGTAAATCTTTCAACATTATTTTTTTTACCCAGTTAAACAACCAGTGAACCAGCTGCTGATACTAGTTCAGAAAGCTTGAATAAACCAAACTGAGAAACTCTAGTGTCCTCAAGAATCAGACACTCCTTGATGTATAGGTACATCTAGAACCATCCTGCAGATGGGCTCCAAGCACCTGAAGCATAAAGAGCCTCAATATACAAAAGGCAAGTCGGGCCAGAGACGTGTCAGGTAAGTGGTGATGCTGCAAGGAGGTGACAACGGAGCCCCACATCTTTACAAAAATGTGTCCCACTAACCTGAAACAACCCATTTTTACATTTAAAGTCCTGCATGTGAGGGATGTGAGGCCAGTACTGGGTCACTAAGGACTGTTAACCCTTCAGAGTGGGGTGTTAAATGCTTGTACCAACGGACTACTTTCCATTAAAGTGTACCATCACACCTGCATGTTTTGGCATGTTGAACCCTGAATGCTTCTGTTGAGCAACACTGGAGGTAAAATTTAGATTCGGGACAATAGTTAATACAGCATCATCTTTACACGGTTTTATATTACTTTTTTATATCTGACAGTCCATCAGTAAATAAATCATGCTAAACTCAGAAGTATGGACAGAGCAGACATCATCCAGGATACTCAAGAACACAATACACATCCAACAAACACAGTCTCAATGTCTGAAACAAAATAATTTTGTCCTAACATTGCACCACCTGACAAAGAAACACTTGCTAATTACACTTACACATTGTTGCTTTGTTTATATGATTTTATAAATTGTCGTATTATTAGAAATGTAACCATAGACACCACAGGCTCACACTGTTGTACAACAATCCTATTCATCCTGTTGAATTAGTCAAAGTAACAAGGAAACTCCAGCATCAAGATGAACATAATCTTATTGGCAAGATGACATTCAGCTGTCAGGCAGCACAACCATAGTGAATACAAAGACAGTTCACAATACCAAGTAATGGATTGTTTAATTTTAGTGTGGTACACTAACTAACTGTTAAAAACTACTGGTTCACGTTCAGTTTTCGTTCATGAAAGAAAAAGGTCTTTATTATACAATTCCCTCTGGTTTAGTCATTGGACAAAATTTCATTCTTCAAGAGGATTCTGATTCCAAATTCTGCCAAAATTATATTGAGTCCAAAGAAAGCTATTGAGATAAATTGGGTATTATTTTAAAATGCACTTGCAGTGTGTTAAGACCAGACCGGTACATTTAAGTGTTTATAATGTTTTCTTGTAATCATTTTTTTAAAGAACAGTTTTCTGTTAAGGGTCTGGACACACCTACTGATTTAGTAAGTCAATGATTAACCTGTTGTTACAAAATTTAGTGTCAGGGAAGAGTAATGTTTTGAAAAGTTTTTAGTTGCCAAAAGCAATGAAACAATTACATTTTGTTTTATTATAAAGTATATGGTGATCAATCTGAACCTGTTTAAATTTTTTAGTGCTGAATGGAGGGAGGGCAAGTAGAATGGAGGCAGAGAAAAGACCCCTCCCTCTCGTTGCCCACTCATCTTTTTTTACAGTGACCTTGAAATGTTTAGAGAGATTGAGAAAGAAAGAGAGAAAGAGAGTTAAAGAGAGAGAGAGAGAGAGATGGAGAGATACAGAGAGAGAGAAATGGAGAAGGCCATGTGTGTGTGTGTGTGTGTGTGTGTGTGTGCACATATATGTGTGCGTGTTAGTGTGCCTGGGTGCGGGGTTTTGTGAGCGAATGGTAAAAAGAGAGATAAAGCAAAGGTTGTGAATAAGAGAGTTCTGAGGTGTGTGTGTGTATGTGCGTGTGTGTGTGTGTGAGTGAGAGAGGGAGAGAGACACAGATAGTGTGAGAGAGTGAGGTGAAAAAAAGAGGAAAAAGGAAGTCCTCAATTTAGCAGAGACATGTGCTCCCATGGAGACATATGTATGGGTGCAGGTTAATAATGCAGAAAGAGGAGGAAAGAGAGATAAAGTGAGGTAGGCAAACTGAAGCAGAGAGAGAGATAGAGAGAGAAAGAGAGAGAGAGAGAGAGAGAGGGAAAGAGAGAATAAAAGGGACAATCACTGACCTTTTTTTCACAAGCAGGCCTGAATAATTTACTGCCTGTTCTGATTAAGCCTGACCAACATGTGCAGACAGAGAGACAGCGAGCTCGACCTGGTAATGTGACTGAAAGTGAAGTGTTCTCTGGCTTGCAAACAAACTATCTGATGTACTGATCCAGAGTCAGAGCAGAACAATTTTCATAAACCTGTATATTTAATATTACACCCTTCAGGCTCCACCCACCAATGAGTTTCCTACTACTGTGAACCGGTCTAATACTTTGCACATTTTTTCTAAAAGGCACAAACAATTTTGCACAATGCATCCACACATCAAGACATGTTGGATTGTATGAATGCATAGCTTTATTTAATGTACGCATATTTGGATTTATTTAACACAAAGCTCTATTTAATGTCACTGTCCACTGTAAATGCCCCACAGCAGGTTTTTACACTATCCCTGATGCACCTAAGAAAAAAACGGACCTCTTGTCTTCTTATACCCTTGTCTTTTGTGTTATATTTTTATACTTACACTGTGTGTAAACTTAATTACATGTTTAAACTGTTGGCTCTGTGCCTTGCTGTTCAGTTTTTTCTGTGTACATGTAAATAGAATACAGTTATAATTAAAGTTCACTTTCATTTTTACTTTGAGTTTTTACATACTGTTGTGAGGAGAGGCGAATTAAATGCGTTTGTTGACAAAGTTGTGAGCAATTAGTGGGCATAGTTGTAAATAGATGGAAGGTGTTGCTGTGAATAATTTCTGGGTGGGATGTTAGCAGGTTGTGGGTGTGGCTGTGAGTAGTTAGTTGGCATGTCTGTGAGTAGTTAGTGAGGAGGGCTGTGAGCATTTAGTTTGGGAACCATGAGCAGTTATTGGGCAGCACTGTGAGTAGTTAGCGACTGGGGCTAAAGTAGCTACTGGGCAGGGGCTTTAGCAATTAGCCTATCAAGTCTATCAATCAATTCCGGCCTGATTGAATTACATACTGTGGCATTTAATCTAAGAGGAATAACTGTCTAATTAATATCTGGTTGTATTATGAGGATGTGTACATGATTCACTCTCTTCTGCTCATGTTGGAAAAACAGATGCAGATGATTCATAATCATTTGTTCACAGTGGATGTTAACGATGCCCAGAAATCTCCACCAGCATCTGGACCACCATCTTGCCCTTTTCAATTTACCAAGACTAACATAGTATGTCTTTTTCAGTCATAAATATTTAAAAAAGGAAAGTCAGTTTGTTTTTTTAACATTTCAGAAGGACTTAGATCATCCAGAGTGTGTTTCAAGTGAAACGGTTCACTGTAGAGCCTCTGATTTCTTTACAGCTGAGGTGAATGAAACCAGACAATCTCCAAGACAGTGGTAGGAGCACAGGGGGCAATGGGATAACAGAAACAACATTGAGCAGCAGGAGACTGTAAGGTACAGCAAGGATCACTAAGTTACAGCAGTAGGAACTAAGGTAGACCAGGGAAACTAAGGTACCTTCAGGGAAATAAAGGGCAAAAATGAACAGATATTTATTTACAGATTTTACTTATTAAACATGTAGCTAAACATGATCCTTCGTCTTTTTTTTTTAGTCGTTTCAGCCTCCAGCTGTCTTACCTTAACTTCTAGCCTTTTTTAAAAGTGTTACACTTCACTTCTAGGCAAAAATTGGCAAATAATTAGGATGCAATTACCGTTGTTTATATTAGACTGATAAAAATACATTTTATGATAGTTTCATAGCCATTAGGGTGAAGGAGCACATAATACAAAGCCAGTAATAACCATCCCTTGGCCTAACGAAACTACACATGTGCATTAAAGCATGGGTTATGAAGCCTATAAAATTAAGGCAGCCTCTATGGCATTTTTAATAGGTAGGTGTGTGTGTATGTGTGTGTGTGTGTGTAGAGGGAAAGGTGAGTGTATCAGAAAACAGGACTGTGGTTCACTTTATAAATGAGGTGGTGCTTTTCTAAACACTACTCCTGCTATTGATTTTCTTTTTTTCATTAAAATCATAAATCGTTCCATATGTGGCAAATAAAACAAAAGATCCGGGTTCAAGCCCATCGTTCCCTTCAACCTCAGCTTTGGTCGACTGTAGGAATTTGGTGCTTGACAGTCTGGTCTGATTCAGCGTCCAACTTTAAAGCCTTTCCTGCTGTTTCCCCCAAATTCTGAATGTCTAAACCTGAAAATGCAGAACATCTGGCTGGCGCCGTGTTAGGAAACAGCAGGACAGCACTCCTCTCCAAGCACCTGTGGCATTGTCCAGTTTTGCATCTGCAGGAGTGAGCCTGACAGCTGGCTGGGGTTTAAGCACAACAGAACCATGAATGGAGGGCGATATGACATCAATGTAAAATCATGGTACACAAGACATTTTCACAATCCTTCCATTTTGCTGAGGTTTAATAAGTCACAATGGATCTAGTTACACCAAGTTTCCTCCAACAGTGTAAGGAATGTCAGGTGAAATTCAGCACTTTTACTCCCACCAACATGGTAACTTCTGCATTTATATCACACTGGCCTGTCTCTCTTTTTAAGATATGAATGTAAAAATGCTGATCTTTTAGCCACAGGATTACGTTAGATTAGATTAGAATAAAAATGATTCAAATTCATTGTCATTGTGCAAGGCCATCAAATAATATTTTCTCATCAGAAATAAATCATCTTCTAATTTGGAGATGATTGAAATCTGACTGGTTTCCCAGTTATTAATTTTAGACTGAAGTCATCTCAATGTCCTCATCGGCTTCAAGGTTTCTCTATAAGAACCTTATGGATCTCAAAACTGTCTGATTTTGGCAGTTGATTCTTGAATGTGATGATACTTGAAAAGACAAATTTCAGATGTTGTACCAACTGCTTTGTGCAAATGTTCTTTTGATTAACACAGATCAACACACCTTTAACAAACCTGTCCCTCGACAGAAGAATCACTTCTGTTTCCACGTTAGCGCAGACATAATGACTTGCAGCTACATATGCAGTAATTTAGCTTAAAATAATGTTTTACATTCATAAATCTAGTTTACCCAATTTACCCATTTGCCTCCTCCCTCAATCAGATTCAGAAACCACATAAGCGAGTGTGTTAAAGATAATGAAGATGTAATGATACCACCAGGCTTAATGGTGGGCTTCATTTACTTGATATCCAGAGTAAAGGGAAATGGAGAATCCGACTCTTTATTCTCAAGCCTCTTGCTCCTAGACCTAGCTCAGTTTTGGATTAATATTAGATTGCAATCATTTTCTCAATTAGCTTCTGAGAAAGAATATTTCTCTAATCTCAGCCTGGTCCCAATTTTTTAAATGTTCTTTCTATTTTCACACTCATTTGTAAGTTTTCTTTTGGATCTCATTGTTTATCTGGAGATCTGATTATCTGAGAGAAATAAAGATCAGATTTGTGAAAGAAGAGGAAGGACATTTTAAGATCTTAAATTGGGATTGTGCTGAGCTTAGAGGAAGGCTCTTGAGCTGATTGAGAAAATGGTTAAAGTCTCATATTGATAAAAAAGAGCACAGCTATTTGTAGAAGACACACTTCCTTTTAATCTGGGGCGCACAGTAATAATTAATATATGAGCTGAAACAAAGCCATTTGAAGATTTAAATGTGACCTCGGTTTATGGATCAATAGGAAGGAACTGGATGACTATTTAAACTAAATTTACAGGTCAAAGGACCTGATAGGCAGATGAGGAGTTCTTTCAAAGAAGTGCATTTACTGCCCCTTAGTGGACACCCAAGCACATCCACTGTGGATGCAGACACATCTCACAGATTAACACACCTTCAACAAGCCTGCCCCTTGACAGAAGAACCACTTCTGTTTCCACGTTAGCGCAGACATAATGACTCCGGCGTTTTTCTTCCCCACCCTGACGTTAAGAAAGAACTCCATTCAGCTCAGATTAGAGGGGAAAAAAAGAAAAGCATTTCATTGTCTGGACGCACAAAAGGTGCAACAAAGCGGCATGGCCATCTGATCCGGCCGCCTGCGAGCCGGGGGCCGCCACGGAGGCCTGAGCGCAACAACAGCGCTATTGTTGGGGGACGCTAATGAAGGCTAATGTTTCCCCATTAGTCTGATCTCCAGCCTGCCATGCTGCTCCAACACTGGGCTTCCAACATCCATCAGCCTGGGGAGGTGCAGGGGTGAACCGGGACAACCATAGCTAGATGAGGGCGGAGGTGGTTTGGAGGGAGTGTGAAACTGGCAGCTATATATGCAGTAAAATATGTAGATGGTTTAGGTACAAAAAACTTTAATCAGATTCCTTCAATCAGATTCAGAAACCAAATAAGTGTGTTACAGATTAATAATGATAATAATAATGCTTAATGCTTAATGGTGGGTTTCCTTTACTTGTTACCCATAGTAAAGGAAAATAGAGAATATGACTTTTTAATCTCAAGCCTGTTTCTCCTAGACTGAGCTCTGTTTTGTATCAATATTATATTGCAATCATTTTCTCAATTAGCTTCTGAAAAAGAATATTTCTCTAATCTCAGCCTAAATGTTCTTTCTTGTTTCATACTGCTCTGATCTTAATTTGCCTCAGATTTGCCACAAAAGCCATTATCAGATCTTTACAAAAACTATAAGATCCAAAAGAAAACATGGTTGTCTTACAAGTGAGCGAGATTCAACTACCAACGTCAGACAGTTTTGAGATCCATAAGCTTGTTGAAGAGAAGAAAACTGAGAAGCTGATAAAAACAGTAGAACTGGAATTACGAGGTTTTTTTCCCTCATTCTTCCTAAAGCGATGTTTAAGAGAAACAAGTCAGATTTCAGTAATGTCTAAATAAAAATATGCATTTTGCTGCATTTAGGAAAATGGAAAGACTATCACTTTAAGAGTCCAATTTCAGGGTCTCTGGGTGCAGGATGTTGAGGTCAAGATCCACACTGAAAAGACGGGGGAAAAACCGGCGCATGATGACCAGATGGGGGCAGCAGACGAAAACATTCCCACTGATACGAAATGAAAAAAAAAGGAAAACGCCATCAGGTCCAGACGGACGAGATCTTTTCCGACCGTGTAATAAATCCAGCTCCAGTGTAAGATAAACCCTTTGCGCTGAACGCTCTGATGTAAACAGACCCGGCCTTATGAGTACTGGATGTGTAAACCCTTTTTGAGTCAACATGGGATCATTCCAGCATGTGTTCATTCCACAGCTATTAAACAAGACTGCATTTCTTTGTTTTCGCTCTAATTAGCTTCCTCTAAAGGGGGTCTGATGGATAAAAGCTAAATAGCCAATCCTTCCACACCACCGTCACTAACTGTCAGCGCTAACTGGGTCAAGGATCTTCTTTGGGGAATAGGACTCCAACAAAATGATATTTTGGTGAAGAAAACCTCTAATTTTTCAAGGATTACTTTGCAAAGGAAGGTTTTTATTACATTGTCTTCTTATCTGGAGATTATTTAAGTCTGACTTATTTCTCTTAGGAATAAAAAGCAAAGGCTTCTTGTTTTTCTTTTATTTAACAACCTTATGGATCCCAAAACTGTCCAACTTTGGTCTTTTTAAGACCTACATTTGATCACTAAGGCAGATGTCAGATGTTGTAGAAGCTCATTTATAAGATGACCAAGTTTTCTTTTGGATCTTATGGTTTGCCTGAAGATTCTCTGAACTGAGACAAATAAAGATCAGAGCAGTGAAAGAAAAAATATATCGTTTTAAGACCTTAAAATGGGATCTTGGCTGAGATTGTTTATGCCGATTTTAAGAAGTATGAGAAAATCCTATCCTTCTGGGTAGCTAACAGGGGGTCGTGATATGCACCCCACCATTTGGTGCTAATCACATGCTAGTTGGTCTATAAAAATGGGACAAATGTCCCACTTCAGTTTGAGGCCGATTATTTAACCCATTTAATCCCTAAATTTTCCAAGGAAAATATGTGCATGCATTTTACTCCTTAGACTTCCCTAACACACAATATTGTTTCATTTTATGTTAGTGAAAAAGTAGGTTTTATACTCTGCAACAGTTGTTGCCAATGGGAAGTCACATAGTCTAAATGTAAACAAAGTCTTCAATTTGACCTATTTACACCCACAACGTGGTACATGGGTAGAGAACCCCAAGACCCTCTGTGACCACTCACACGAAATATTAGTAGTAGATATATTAGTAGAAGAAAAAATATGTGTACCAAATATTTCAGCAATATCTATAAATTGAGGTATTTTACTTACTTCCTCTTTTACAAGATTGAGGCAGACATCTGTTTCCAGAGGTGCAGGCAGGATGTAAAGGGGTGTGGTCGTGTCTCCATTCACACAAGTCACACGACATTGATGCAATTTAGAGGAGACAACCTTTTTTTCTGTTTTTTACTTGCATAAGCTGCCCAAATTTAAAACAACAATGACCACAATTGTTGCCAGTGGGATTAAATGGGTTATTTGCACTTCATGCTAATCAGTGAGTTAAAGGCCTTTTTAGTTACATTAGCCTCACAGCAAAACTAAAGAAGTCCATGTATTCACACCAAACATGTCTTTGCTGATGGACTACATTTTGGATATAAAATGTTATTTAATGCTAAACTATAGTCCACTTCAATCATTGTATTATCAGTGCATGTTAAAACTTCCCTTTGAACTTAGCAGACCATTTGTGTTACTGCACCTTTAAGATTTATGTGTGTAAATATGCTCCATCCTGATTGGCTGCCTCTATAGCACCTCATTCAAAAAGTAGTCCTGGCTGTAACAACGCTTATAACTATGCCTCAAATTGGCAAGGATTTCACAGCTAAGTTTTATATAGATCATTTAAAAACACAGTGAATGGTGGACTTATAAAGCTGATTTATTTTAAGACCAGATGGTGAAGAAGTGCTCAGTCTTTTCTCTGCCTCACTTTGTGTCGTGTGACCAACTGTCTGCCCAGAGTCGGGCCCAGCAAATAAAATGTGATGATTTACAAACGGTTAAAAGATGCTAACGTGTTAACACATCCGCACGCCCACATAGGAAAACACTAGGATGCTCAGACACACCCGGCTGGATAAATAAACACACACACACACACACACCGGAGGCCTCTGTCTGAAGCAGCGGGTTCACAACCTCTGCTTTCATGGCATTTACAGTAAAAGCACCACTTTCCGTGCCACAGAGCGGAACAAGATTTCGGATATTCAATGAAGAGCCAATTCAAATGAGAAGTGAGTCATGAGTGATTATAGAATTATGTTTGTCAGGTTTGTTTAGGGGGAAACATTGCTGAGGGATATATGTTACTGCGGCTGGAAATGTATACCTAGCCTTGTGTACACAGTGTCATTATATCCATCACACATTGTCCATTCATCACACGTTAACTGAATATACAGTAAATACAGTCAAAGTGAAGTCAAAGGGACTTTATTGTCATTCAGACTATACAACAACAAGAGCACAGCTGAAATTGCTAGAATTGCATTTTCCAGGTCCAGTGTGCAAAAAATGCATGTAGGACAAAAGGTAAAGTTAATAGACAGCGTAGACAGACAAAAAAAATACAATACATCAAAAGGTAGAACAATAAACAGCATAGACAGACCTAAAACATAAAGGAAGCGCTGCTCATTCTGTCTCACATGTTTCCCTCATACAAATCCCTGGGTGGATATATCAAGGGACAAAATGAAGCATTTTTAAAACTAAGATAATGGTCCCGGTGCCTAAGGGTATACATAATAAGCAGCATAAACAGACAAAACAATATATATGAAAACAACAGGTAGACATAATAAACAGCATATAAAGATAAAAATACACATTTAAGCCTAAAGACAAATAAGGTAGGAAATGTTGCATTTTGGTTTCATTATTGCACAAGACATGTAAATGTCTGACACTGATGAATGGTGATGAAGTTCTCAAGTGATGAGAAACATTGAATTATTGCACAAAGAACTGAAGATCAGAAGTTCTAAATATATATAGTCTGTTTGTGTGTTCAGGCATGATAAACAGACCTGACCTGCGTGTTTTGTATTGTTAGACGAAGTAGTCGGATAAAGCTCCTGCTGAGTTTGGCAGGCTGGCACTACATTTGCCAGAGGGCAGTAGGTGGAAGAGTGGGTGGGGTCTCTGACTTTTTTGGTGACTACTAAGAGTGTGTGTCATTTGTGGATCGTATATATAGAGAAGGGAGGTTCTGATAAACTCTCTACAATGACTTGAATGTGCTAGGATGTGAAGCAGCTACCATGCCAGACTAAGAGGTTGTTAATGAAACAGCTCTCTACAGTCCTTTGTACAATGACAAGAAAAGGACAGTTTAGATACAAAAATCAAGATTGGCGCATGCTAATAAGTTACCTCAGTGACTTGTTAGTTACACTAGCCTTGGAGTGGATTTTCCAGTTCATTACTTTTTAAATTGATATTTGCCTTCAATTGGATGAGACACACTCAGCCTTGATTACTGACAGACCTGTTGAGTCTAAACGTCAGCTAAAAAGAACCTGTCCAGCAAAGTTATGTTGTCCAGAAGGTCTCAACCAGGAGTGAAAGAAATCCAGGGGATGGACAAAAAAAGTTGGACAAAACTTGGAACTGAAACTGAAATTCCTCCAAGAGCACAACAGTGACTCACAAAAGGAACCCAGATGAACATCTAAGGACCTGCAGTTCTAACCCCAGATAAGGTTAGCGTTCCACATGCTCCGTGGCCTCCATGGGACAGCTGCAAGATGAAAACCACTGACAACAAAGAGGAACAGAAAGGCCCATCTCACATTTACCTAAAAACACCTTGTTGGCCTTCCTGAAGTCTTTGGAATAGTATTCTGTTGAGTGCAACTTTTTGAAAGATTTCAATGATATCTGGCATAAAGCTCAGAGCATTTTACCATATGAACTATGCTAGAGGTTGTGTCAGGGTTTGGAGACGCTTTGGTGCATCCTATAAGCCATGAATTATGCTCTCCATCAGAAAGATCAAGTTGGGTTATTATTGACTTTTAGTTTTAGTGATATTAGCATCATAGCTCCAGTTCTCAACTAAAAATACAATTTCTGGTCTCCAAACACATCTTGCCTGGTTCAGTAGTTTTGCATACAATGTATGTTAATATTTTGTGTGTTTTTGTCACATACACCCACCACTCATAGCAAAAACACTCAGTGGGTTGCTAGGCTACATGGGGCGTACATATAGTAATGTAATCTTAACTGATTTTGACAGCTTCAGTCATTCTTGACACACTACTATAGGAGACATTACCCAGATCAAAGGCGGCATGTTATATATGTTCCCTCTGCTGCACTGACTGAGTTGCTGTTGCTCTGTAGTGTGTGTGTGTGTGTGTGTGTGTGTGTGTGTCAGAGCCTTGAGCAGAATGCTCTGGAATGGGTAACTCCTATCAGTGCAATTAAGAGATTAGAAGCATGTCATTCTAAACATTTTATTTCCAAGGCAACTAAACATATTCCAGGAATTAAGCATGGAAAGAGAGAACAAAGAATTATGTCAGGTGGGAATTGAATATTTAAACCTAATGTATTCTTTCAATGAAATGAAATAAATTAAATTATAAATATGATAGTACATATAATAAGAAACAAAAATATGACAAAATAATTTAGGGCATGAATGGGAAAATTAGGAAATAGTTGATCACTGTTTTATCCAATCCTGACCTCCACTCGGATTGGAGACTAGAAGTGGACCTTGGCAAACAGATTAATTTCCCAGCCAGGATACACAAACACAGCTTCGACCACTAAGCTGCTGACCATTCTGGAGCTCACATTGCCTGGGAGGATCACATGGACAAGGCCAATGATAGGAAGCATGCCAAGTACCAGGAGCTGGTGGATAAATGCAAGAGGCAAGGCTGGAGAATGTACTGGGAACCCCTGGAACTGGGCTGCCAAGGATTTGCTGGGCAGTCACTCTTGAAAGTATACATGCTACTGAGCCCCACTGGGGAGGCAAAGAGAAACACTATCAGATCCGCAACTGAAGCTGTAGAAAAAGCCACAAGACTGCTATGGATATAGAAGGCTGATCCGTGGCAAACGCTGCTGGGAAACTGAGTGGGGTCTGATCAACCACGGTCGGGTCGAATGTTTGAGGATGTCTGATGTCTGAAAGACCCAAAACAACCAATGACCCCAGGTTACATCACTGATGATTTGTTCGAGCATATCCACAAGATGTATCTTTCAGTTAATGATCAAATTCAAGTCTACCAAACTACCAAAATCAGACAGATTTTAGATCAATATGGTTGTTACAGAGAAGAAAAATAAGAAAAGATAATTATACCCTTTGCATATTATTTCTCCTAAAGGGTGGTTTACGAGAAACAAGTAAGATGTAAATGATCTCTAAATTAGAAGATGATTTGTTTCTGATGAGACATAGAAAAGATAATGGCGATCAGCAAAATCTTCCCCTGGGCTTTTGTCAGCATTGCGGGCTTCGGGTGTAGACACTTTCCATGAATCTGTAGTGAATTTCAAATAGGCTAGAGGATCCCATCTTAGGATGGTCCATCACAAACAGATGTTTTCTTCAACCTCAGGAAATTCCACAAAGGTTTGAGATCTTTATGCCGATAATGGGTACCCCAGGTTTCCATCCGACTGTGGTCAAGACTTCTTTCTCTTGTGAGCCTCATCCAAAAAATTCCTTTTCTTACTGGATTTCCTCAGGCCTTTCTAAATCCTTAGATCACGAGCAGCCTGGATCCATGCTGAAAGTGCAAGAAGCATTAATTCATCGTCATATGGCAAAATACAATTATATGAAAATTCCCCAAGTTTCTATGTCATGTAAAACCAAAGTTATAGTAATTCGAATTCATGTCGTACTAACAACAGCTACTGGGGTTTTAAATAGGCCTCACTCAAAAATGGCACAAAAAATGCCCCGATTTCTTTATTTTTGGTCATAGAAACAAAAAGAATAAGACAAGCTCTTTTAACCAAGCCGAAATGTCAGTAGAGTAAACCTGCCGAGGGGAGGGGGGCCTGGAGAGCAGCCTCGATGGGGCATGCCAAGCAAAAGTGGAGTGAACAACGAGCACATAGGAGAGCAAATACAGATTTTAAACTGTTTTACACCACTTTTATTTGTTGAAATTGACATTTTACACATACACTCTGAGTTCTAAAGGTTAATGGCTTTCAACACACCAGGGTCTTAATGGTCAGCTCCCCCGCGAGAAGACCAAGAGTTCAGAAGAGGTGTGAGATGGAAAATGTCTGTCAGGTCGTTAAAGATGCTTATAGAAAGGTTAGCATTGCGATAATGCCACACATTCCAGATTTGGAAAAGCCCTGTTCATTCTGAACTGTGCGTTGGTATTGCTTACAAATGCAGTGAGTAACTGTAGACAGTTTGTAGACAATGTTTAGGCGACAGTCTGACCTGGAGGAAAATTGGACTTCTGGAAGTGTATTTTCTCAGCGTTTTAGAATGAAAGTCTTATTCTCTGACTCTTTAAGGCCCACAGTCTTGTGTTTAGAGCATTCTCCAAGTGCCTGTAACCTCTGAAACACATGATTGTCTGGATGTCTTCAACTTTGGCTCCACTTCATTTTCTTCCCAGAGGAAAAAAGGAAAAGAGAAAAAAGGTCTTGGTTACACTGTTAGTAAAAATGAAAACACTGCTGTACATCATTGGGAAGAATATCAGGATGTTGCTCCCTCACACGGTACAAGTTAGGGCTGCAACAATTCATCAGCATCAAAAAATGCATTTTTATTACTGACCCATCCTTGAAAAAAAGTGCAGGTTTGGGATATGCCGCTGTTCATGAGATCCACATGGCCATGCTGACAGACTGCAGTATATTATATGAAGAGTAGAGGATGATGTGACATATTATATTATTTAAGCAGTTTTAAAATGCTTTAAAATAAACCACATGGCCAATCTGACATACTGCAATATCCTACAGGAAGGCTAGAGAGCAAGATAATATTCATTGTTTGTTAAATGATGTCCTATGTTTTGAAATATTTATATGATCCATATTGTGTTTATTTTTTAAAAAGAGTTAATAGAATGTAATGCATTATATTGTTCATATAATCCACATGGCCTTTCTGACAGATTATAATACACTATAGAAAAAGGAGGTTGCCATTTGCTTCTACTGCTTAATATAAAAGACACTTTATAATATTCTGTAAGAAATGGAGATCATTTATTATAAACATATGATAATCTGAAACTAATGAAAAGCTAGAGTCATGTTTTGTTTGTTGGACAAACAATCATCAAATACAACAACAAAAACTACTATTACAATATACTATAATATAATATACAGTATTTATATACATAGACACACAAAGATATATTCATATACACACATAGATATACCTCTAGACATCTAAAGGTTATCAGGGTTATTAGACCCTGCATTTGTGTAGCTGTCTATTTAAATGGTGGGCTGCCGTTTGATCCCATCCATGATTTCAAAGCAGAGGACACCTGATCTTTACAGGTGAGGGGAGGGAAATTGCCAAAAGCAGCCGGTTTCTAGACAGTGGTGTTGGGGGGGGAGCAAAAAGGTTTCTTCGTGTAAAAGCAGTATCTTATTTCAGGGATCTGAGAGAAGCAGGTGGTGTTAGAAACGGGAAAGCCCCGTTTTTTGTCAGCTGGACTGGAAGGCCTCTACAGCAGCCAGAGCTGAATAATGGGCTCAGGGATTTATTTAATATTCTTCATTATAATAAACATTCTAATTGATTTCAACACATGAGTGGCTTTCTGTTGAAGGTGATGTGGAAAAATTTACTTTTATTCTTTAATATTTTATTTTATGTTCTTTTGAATGAAGGTTTATTATGTAACCATTTGATTCACTGTTTATTTGATTCATGGATTATTTGTGACTGTTACACTGGGATTTATTAATTATAGATCCTTGAGTAAGGTTAAAATCAAATAATATGCTATTATGTGGGTTTAAAGTTAAAGTAAGTATTATGATTAGTTATAAACAGCACATATGTTTTTCGAGGTTAGGTGATTAGATATTCTTCCGCTTATGATTTGAGCCAGGGACATTTAACTTGATATTCAAATTTTTATGATTTGACTCTTAAAGATAATGCCTTAATCAAAATGTACTAATGTTTATCAGAAGTTCGCTGTCCTGCGCGAGATTCTAGAAGGCCAACTTCTTGTAAACAGGAGATTTTGGGTTACTATGGAGACTGAGGTTTTCAGAAGAAGGTCTTTTTCTGAAGACCCCCAAACCTCCTTAACACACCAAAAGTCTGATCCACCGCTTCACTACTGCAGACCTTCACTGGGTTCCTGTTGTTTTCCATTAGATATAAATGCTTATCTAAAGAGCCAAAACTGGCCCAGCTCCTTCTGACTAATTAGCTCTGATCCGACCATGGGTCACAGCTATGCCCTCTTAGAGCATCAACCACAGCCACCTCTTCTTAAGGTCAAAGGCCTGTGTCATAACTTTTTTGTTTTTGGCTTCAGACAGCCAGGAGAACTGGAGGAACTTCCCCCTGACTGTCAGAACTGGAGATCGAAGACCCTCGTCTTCACTGAGCAGTAAAATGCTAAAACTTCCTGTCATAAATGTAGCACAAATTTCACAAATAACTTCTGTCTGACTTGAGAGGATCCTGGTGGTTCTTCTCTGTGTGACCTGAGAGGATTCTGGTGCAGAATTGCAGTTGACTAGCAACTCATATTGTGAGTCTTGGTTTTCTGATGTGAGGGTTGTGGTTTTTTTGTGAACTACAAAGATCCACATTGCCCCACTCAGGATAAGAGCTACTAATGTAGAATAAACCCTTAAAGAACTTAAATGAAGTTCTGGCTTCACTGAATTTCTTCAGACGACATTTTTTAAATGTTTTAATGTTTTACTCAGTTATGGATGAGTGACTAACACAAGGACATGAAACGGTGCTGCCTTGGAAGGATGGCTTCACATCAAGTGTCTTAAGCGCACTTGAACACAAACAAGATATCTTCTGAAGAGCCCTCCTCACAAACATTTCCTCCTAATTTCAATAGAGCTCCTCTATTTATAAAAACCAGAATAAATGGAGCTCTAACTCCAGCCCTGTGTTTATATAAGGCATGTGCCCACTCTGAGGGTAAGAGGAGAGCAAAGCAGCAAAGCAAATGTCAAAGAGGGAGGACACCTGATCCACTCAGGAGATTGTGGAGGAATTTAATAACATTAAAAATTTTGGACTACAGAAAACCCCTGCTAGTCATGGGTGTTATGTTCCAAGAGCGTCCATATATAGTGAAGAACTGTGATGTGATGTGGTAAAAAAATTGCCTAAAAATACTTATTTGTATAGTTTAATTCTTAAATATACCCACAAACATGCTACCAAAACACTTTAATTTCATTTAACCTTCATACTGTACAATTTCCACTTAACAACCGCAGTGCTAGAATGCAAAATACAGTTATAGACTGTACTGTAATCCATGCATTCATGTTTTCTTTGGTATGTGCTGTCCTTTCTTTGGTATAAGCAGGTAAATAAACAAAATAATTAATTAAAATAGAAAAAAGAAATACATTTGTATATACAGTAATAAATATACAGAGCTTTAAGTAGAACAAAATGAAAAATACAAGAACATTTGAGATGCTCCACGGAGGAAATTCTGGAGCTGCAAGGGTAGGTTAAATAGCAGCAGACTCCTTTCAAACGTGGTTCAGCAGTCACATTTTCAGTCCATCTTGGATTTTCGGTGATCCGAACTCCTAATTGTTCACTGAAATCTAATGCGGAAACTGCAGATATCCTCTGCATTATTGCTAAGCATCATTGCAGGAGGCTATAAAACATATGGGGCCGATTTTCACGGTCAATCGCGCATTGTCTGAAGCCAGAAGCGCAGTTGTCTTTGGGGGAGGGGACAGCGCAGAACGCTATAATGCCCGTCGGAAAAATGAACAATGCGCCTGGCACATAGTTCAAATGGGTTGTCTTCAATTAGTAAATTAGTCATGGGTGTGTTTTGCAATGAACCAACCAGAGTTCACACTCTCACTCCCTTTAAATACCCGCCGCATTGTCAATGGCGTGCTGTGTATAATGAGGTGAAAACACAGAAACAATTGATCTTCGGGGATGGAGGGAATCCTCCCAAACCCTTTGCTAGGGGTGCATATTGTAACAGCTCACCTATCCATTTTAAAAGAGTGTATTTAGTGTAGTGTAGATATGATTATTATTGCACACATGATTTCAAAACAACATATAACAGTGCTATAAAAATGATCTATACCATAAAACTCAGTAATGAGACGTTAAAATTGTTTTTAATTAAATAAACTTTGAATAAAAATTGCTTAAACAAATCTGCATACAATGCCAGAGCGTTTTATAACTTCTGGAGGCCGATAAGGGGAGGGGTTCCCAAAGCAGCAATGATTTTCACTGAACGTTTTCTCGGTTCGTATTCCAAATAAAGTATTTATAGGGTCAAAAAGATGTGTTCTTTCTTGTGATTTAGTTTATACACGATTGACTGCCCATGTCGCTGCCACAACCTCCTT